>WNWK01004643.1:0-135844 GCA_009830355.1 Cherax destructor | reverse complement strand
TGCGGGAACAGAACATAAAAGGTGGAACAGAACATAACAAGTGCTGGAACAGAACATAACAAGTGCTGGAACAGAACACAAGTGCTGGAACAGAACACAACAAGTGCTGGAACAGAACATAACAAGTGCTGGAACAGAACATAACAAGTCCTGGAACAGAACATAACAAGTGCTGGAACAGAACATAACAAGTGCTGGAGCAGAACATAACAAGTGCTGGAACAGAACATAACAAGTGCTGGAACAGAACACCACAAATGCTGGAACAGAACATAACAAGTGCTGGAACAGAACATAACAAGTGCTGGAACAGAACATAACAAGTGCTGGAACAGAACAAACAAGTGCTGGAGCAGAACATCACAAGTGGTGGAGCAGAACATCACAAGTGCTGGAACAGAACACCACAAATGCTGGAACAGAACATAACAAGTGCTGGAACAGAACATAACAAGTGCTGGAACAGAACAAACAAGTGCTGGAACAGAACATAACAAGTGCTGGAACAGAACATAACAAGTGCTGGAACAGAACATAACAAGTGCTGGAACAGAATATAACAAGTGCTGGAACAGAACATAACAAGTGCTGGAGCAGAACATAACAAGTGCTGGAACAGAATATAACAAGTGCTTGAACAGAACATAACATGTGCTGGAAGAGAACACCACAAGCGGTGGAGCAGAACACCACAAGTGCTGGAGCAGAACACCACAAGTGCTGCAACACTTGTACATTGTGATTCACGGCTTTGATTCACTTGCTCAATTTATATTTTCCTTATGCATTGTTTTGATTCATTTAGGAAATATTTCACGTTTGTCTATTTTTTTTTCAAATAACTACAATTTTTTTTTTTGGGGGTAATTTTAATATCGTACTGCATTATATTTTACTTCTTTAATGTTTTTTAACCTTTTCCTTATGAATAAAGGTCTCGGTGGAGGCTTCTCATTTACACTGGTCAATTTCCATGTGATAACTGCACAAAACCTCCATTGATCGACTTCAAAATCTCACTACCCATGTACCCCCCGTGGAAAGTGTTAATGGAGTGTGATTACCTGGAGGGAGTTCCAGGGGTCAACGCCCCTGCGGCCCCGTCTGCCATTTTGACACTTTTAATCTAGATAAGGTGAAGTGTAATTTTACTTTCTATTATTTTATTTTACTGATGAAACAGATGGAATATTTCTTGGCTTGAGGCTGTGTATGAGAACATTGTGTTGGATGTCTGCAGTAACTGGAGGCAGTAACTGGAGGCAGTAACTGGAGGCAGTAACTGGAGGCAGTAACTGGAGGCAGTAACTGGAGGCAGTAACTGGAGGCAGTAACTGGAGGCAGTAACTGGAGGCAGTAACTGGAGGCAGAAACTGGAGGCAGTAACTGGAGGCAGTAACTGGAGGCAGTAACTGGAGGCAGTAACTGGAGGCAGTAACTGGAGGCAGTAACTGGAGGCAGTAACTGGAGGTAGTAACTTGAGGCAGAAACTGGAGGCAGTAACTGGAGGCAGTAACTGGAGGCAGTAACTGGAGGCAGTAACTGGAGGCAGAAACTGGAGGCAGTAACTGGAGGCAGTAACTGGAGGCAGTAACTGGAGGCAGTAACTGGAGGCAGTAACTGGAGGCAGAAACTGGAGGCAGTAACTGGAGGCAGTAACTGGAGGCAGTAACTGGAGGCAGTAACTGGAGGCAGTAACTGGAGGCAGTAACTGGAGGCAGTAACTGGAGGTAGTAACTTGAGGCAGAAACTGGAGGCAGTAACTGGAGGCAGTAACTGGAGGCAGTAACTGGAGGCAGTAACTTGAGGCAGTAACTGGAGGCAGTAACTGGAGGCAGTAACTGGAGGCAGTAACTGGAGGCAGAAACTGGAGGCAGTAACTGGAGGCAGTAACTGGAGGCAGTAACTGGAGGCAGTAACTGGAGGCAGAAACTGGAGGCAGTAACTGGAGGCAGTAACTGGAGGCAGTAACTGGAGGCAGTAACTGGAGGCAGTAACTGGAGGCAGAAACTGGAGGCAGAAACTGGAGGCAGTAACTGGAGGCAGTAACTGGAGGCAGAAACTGGAGGCAGTAACTGGAGGCAGTAACTGGAGGCAGAAACTGGAGGCTGCCTCTCCTAGTCACATTTCAAATTTTAGTGCCGATGTTTTTCTCCTCAAGCGAAGCTTCGTCTTGCTTTTATGTTGTGTCAATTTTAATGTGGCAATTTTTTACTCAAACTGGATCTGTAAAATGTCTCCTCTGATCAAAAATAAATCACAGAATAGTTCCATAAAGTCTAGACTTTATAGAGCCTAGAATAGCTGCATAAAGTCTAGATTTTATGCAGCTTCTTTAGGCTAAATCTACATAAACATCACTACTTACACGAATACTTAAACCTTAAACACTGGTAAATCTTACTTAGAGAAAAGTGTGGATTTATTTTTGACTGTTTTGTTCCCAGTTTATTTTTTTCATGAAAGAAACTGAGAAAATTGAAATAGTGAATTTCATGGGAAAATCTGAGTGACTCATCCAACTGTTTTTACCTTTCAACACTGATAACTTGATAATGCAAATTCTGAGCGACTTCAAACTTAACGTGTGTGGAGAAATTTCTCCAGGAGGATGGGGGGTATCGGCCCCCTTCAGCCCCTTTCAGCATGAGGGACAGCCCTCTCAGAAAGGGCAGTGACGTCTTGTTTACTACCGCGTCAAGTAAATGGACACATATGCTTTACCAGTCATGATCACGTGCACTCCCGTGCATGAGATCGGTGTTGCAATTCATGAGTGACTTGAGAATATAATCTCTATACTGCGACAGAAAAGGTACAGGAAAACTCCTACCTCGTTTTATTTACATGTGGTACAGTATCAGACTCTTAGTGATCGAGACACAGCAAGAAATCAGGCATTCTGCATTGCTTCCTGTAGAAGGTTGTGTGTCAGGGCAAGCTGGGGCAGCGGAGGGGCCGGGAAGGGGATTAGATTGCTTTTAATCCTGCCAGAGGGAACATTAACGCCAGGATAACGGATAAAGAACACTGCTCCGCGCGTTTATGTACATAAAAGACAATCCACATTAGCGGTATATTACAGTGAAGTGTGCGCAGCTTCCTGTAGTGACATTACTGTGAATAGACAAATATTGAAAAACGTAGTGACATTGCGAGTGTTACAAACTTCCAGATTATGACGTGTGACATTCATCAGAGACACTTCTTCAATCAAGACACCGTTTACCCGGGTGACACTTAAGGGTCCGAAACAAATACCCAGGTAAGTCTTAGACATTTATAAGTTCAGATGACTGCGCAGTTAGGAACTGATGTATGTTCTAGGCAGATTTATCATACATCCGGTAAAACACGGGCTTTTTAGCCCAACCCAGTAAGTTTACAGTATTGTTCAGTATTCAGTTACTGAATGTATATTGCTATACGCTCCTCAGGGGCAATTATTCACATATACACTTTATACTTACTTGTCCCCAACAGCTACGTGGAGGTAGAACACACTGGGTCACGTCGGGTCAACTTTCTGCTTGAAGCTGCAGAAAGTTGACCCAGCAACAAAGATAAGTAAAGTGTTTCATGTGTTCCTGTACAAATTGTTGGTGTTCTACAAATGTAATATTACTACAACGTGATTCAAAGCTGGTGTTTCTTAGGGGCGTGTGTGTGTATTAGTGATGTATCGGATATTCGCATCCGCATCCGCGGATAATACTAAGCTGCATGACAAACTTTCGCCACACTCTGCACTAATCTTTTCGCGTACATTGACTTACAGGAGTCTGGGGATAAGCAATACTGGATACCTTTCTCATATAGTGCAGGGACCCATATACATCTAGCTAAGTCTAAAGTTGTCAAAGACTTTAGGCCTAGTGGAATGGTGTACTGGAACTATGTAAATGCTTGACCTACTCTGGAGTACTTGAGGATATGCTCAGTGTCCGCCCTAAATTTGCCAACACTCATCAGTAGCCTAGTGATGCCCAAATTGTATGCAAAAACATATATGTCTCAGCCTCCGGCTTAATTAATGTAGTTTGAGTTCTTTTCTGTCCAGAAGAGTTTGCTACCGATTTCTGGCAATTATCCAACTGTGGTGTTACCATGCGACTCTCATCAGTGCTACAATAGCTGTTGTTCTGTAAGGTTATTCCTGCAAACGTGCTCCATGAGTGAATGCAGTTTCACCAAATTCTCCCCTTCAGTTCATGATTACGGCTGAAATTCATGATGGATCTTACACCTAGGAAGCGTGCAAGTATCGTAGCTCTCAGAAAACATGATAATTTGAGTATCAGACAGAGCGCCGAAAATTTGAGCCTAGCAAAGTCAACTATTGGTCAGATTCTGAAGATAGTTGACGATACAGGTGATTGTGGAGCGCTGCGTCGAGGAACATGTGCAAGAAAATACAAGACAACACCTTACGATAACAAGGTTATCATAAGAAATGTTGTGAAGAATCCCAGGAAAACCAACAAAGATGTACAGAGAGATTTGGCTTCAGCTGACATCAATGTTGATTCTTCAACTGTTCAAGGAAGGCTCCGTGAAGTTGGCAGTACTGCCAGAAACCCAGTAAAGAAACAATTCTTGACTGCTGCTATGAAGAGAAAATGGCTGCGGTGGGAACTCGATCATAAGGGATGGACGACAGATGAACGGAGAAGTTATATCTTCAGATGTAGCACATTTTGAAGTACATGGGTACAAATCAGTGTTAGTAAAACGGAGCAAAGGCAAACCTCTTCGGGATGAACACATTCAAAAAGCGCCAAAACACCCACCTAAGATGTTCCGGGGTAATTTTACTGCTAAAAGTCCTGGACGGCTTGTTATTGTTGAGGGAACGATATACAGTGACAAATACAAGGCAATCCTGGAAACATATTTCCTTCCCAGTGTGGATAGAGACTTTCCTGGTGGAGAAGACATTTTCCAGCAGGATCTTGCTCCATGCCACACTTCCAGAAAAATGCTGACAGTCTTCAAAGAGAGTGGGCTAAGCGTTCCAAATTGGCCTGGAAAACTCTCATGACCTCAACCCAAATGAGAATCTATGGTCAATAAGCAAACGCAGGATCGCGAAACAGGACTGTTTAACTGTGAAGAAGTTAATTGCCGCTGTTATAAGGACCTGCTACCACGACGAAGAACTTGTCAAAATGTGGTCAATGCTGCAGCGTGAAGCAATGCTGCAGCGTGTAGCAATGCTGCAGCGTGGAGCAATGCTGCAGCGTGGAGAAATGCTGCAGCGTGGAGCAATGCTGCAGCGTGTACCAATGCTACAGCGTGTACCAATGCTGCAGTGTGTAGCAATGCTGCAGTGTGTAGCAATGCTACAGCGTGTACCAATGCTGCAGTGTGTAGCAATGCTGCAGCGTGTACCAATGCTGCAGTGTGTAGCAATGCTACAGCGTGTAGCAATGCTGCAGTGTGTAGCAATGCTGCAGTGTGTAGCAATGCTGCAGCGTGTACCAATGCTGCAGTGTGTAGCAATGCTACAGCGTGTAGCAATGCTACAGCGTGTAGCAATGCTGCAGTGTGTAGCAATGCTGCAGTGTGTAGCAATGCTGCAGTGTGTAGCAATGCTACAGCGTGTAGCAATGCTGCAGTGTGTAGCAATGCTGCAGTGTGTAGCAATGCTGCAGCGTGTAGCAATGCTGCAGTGTGTAGCAATGCTACAGCGTGTAGCAATGCTACAGCGTGTAGCAATGATGCAGCGTGTAGCAATGCTGCAGTGTGTAGCAATGCTGCAGTGTGTAGCAATGCTGCAGTGTGTAGCAATGCTGCAGTGTGTAGCAATGCTGCAGTGTGTAGCAATGCTGCAGCGTGTAGCAATGATGCAGCGTGTAGCAATGCTGCAGTGTGTAGCAATGCTGCAGTGTGTAGCAATGCTGCAGTGTGTAGCAATGCTACAGCGTGTAGCAATGCTGCAGTGTGTAGCAATGCTGCAGTGTGTAGCAATGCTGCAGCGTGTAGCAATGCTGCAGCGTGTAGCAATGCTGCATGTAGCAATGCTGCAGGGTAGCAATGCTGCAGTGTGTAGCAATGCTGCAGCGTGTAGCAATGCTGCAGTGTGTAGCAATGCTGCAGCGTGTAGCAATGCTGCAGTGTGTAGCAATGCTGCAGCGTGTAGCAATGCTGCAGCGTGTAGCAATGCTGTAGCATGTAGCAATGCTGCAGTGTGTAGCAATGCTGCAGTGTGTAGCAATGCTGCAGCGTGTAGCAATGCTGCAGTGTGTAGCAATGCTGCAGTGTGTAGCAATGCTGCGCGGTAGCAATGTGCAGTGTAGCAATGCTGCAGGTGTAGCAATGCTGCAGCGTGTAGCAATGCTGCAGCGTGTAGCAATGCTGCAGCGTGTAGCAATGCTGCAGCGTGTAGCAATGCTGCAGCGTGTAGCAATGTTGCAGTGTAGCAATGCTGCAGTGTGTAGCAATGCTGCAGTATGTAGCAATGTTGCAGTGTGTAGCAATGCTGCAGCGTGTAGCAATGCTGCAGCGTGTAGCAATGTTGCAGTGTAGCAATGCTGCAGCGTGTAGCAATGTTGCAGTGTAGCAATGCTGCAGCGTGTAGCAATGCTGCAGTGTAGCAATGCTGCAGCGTGTAGCAATGCTGCAGCGTGTAGCAATGTTGCAGTGTAGCAATGCTGCAGCGTGTAGCAATGTTGCAGTGTAGCAATGCTGCAGCGTGTAGCAATGTTGCAGTGTAGCAATGCTGCAACGTGTAGCAATGCTGTAGCATGTAGCAATGCTGCAGCGTGTAGCAATGTTGCAGTGTAGCAATGCTGCAGCGTGTAGCAATGTTGCAGTGTAGCAATGCTGCAGCGTGTAGCAATGCTGCAGCGTGTAGCAATGTTGCAGTGTAGCAATGCTGCAGCGTGTAGCAATGTTGCAGTGTAGCAATGCTGCAGCGTGTAGCAATGCTGCAGCGTGTAGCAATGTTGCAGTGTAGCAATGCTGCAGCGTGTAGCAATGTTGCAGTGTAGCAATGCTGCAGCGTGTAGCAATGCTGCAGCGTGTAGCAATGTTGCAGTGTAGCAATGCTGCAGCGTGTAGCAATGTTGCAGTGTAGCAATGCTGAAGCGTGTAGAAATGCTGCAGCGTGTAGCAATGTTGCAGTGTAGCAATGCTGCAGCGTGTAGCAATGTTGCAGTGTAGCAATGCTGCAGCGTGGAGCAATGCTCGTAAAAGCAAAGGGTAGTCAATTATCTGTCATATCATTGCCATGTATTTTTCAAATAAATGTCTTTCATCACTGTCCCAATTAATACGCACACTATATGTATATATTATATATATATATATATATATATATATATATATATATATATATATATATATATATATATATATATTATATATATTATATATATATATTATATATATATATATATATATATATATATATATATATATATATATATATATATATATATATATATATATATATATATATATATATGTCGTGCCGAATAGGTAAAATTGGTCAATTACCAAGAACTCATTTGAAATTAAGTCCTTTCTAAAAAATTCTCTTATACATTTAAAGATATTTTTTTCATTTATGTTAATGTAAAAATAAAAAAAATGTACCTAAAGAACCTTAGAAAACTTACCTAACCTAATTATAACAAGCGCAATTTAATTTAGCTTAATTCAACTAAATATATTTTAGATAAGTTTACAATAATTTAATAAACACAATATATATAAATATATATAGTATATTATTAACACATCGGCCGTCTCCCACCAAGGCAGGGTGGCCCAAAAAAGAAAAACTTTCATCATCATTCACTCCATCACTGTCTTGCCAGAGGGGTGCTTACACTACAGTTATAAAACTGCAACATTAACACCCCTCCTTCAGAGTGCAGACACTGTACTTCCCATCTCCAGGACTCAAGTCTGGCCTGCCGGTTTCCCTGAATCCCTTTGTAAATGTTACTTTGCTCACACTCCAACAGCACGTCAAGTCCTAAAAACCATTTGTCTCCATTCGTTCCTAACATACTCACGTATGCTTACTGGAAGTCCAAGAATTCGCACACAAAACCTCCTTTACCCCTTCCCTCCAACCTTTCCTAGACCGACCCCTACCCCGCCTTCCCTCCACTACAGATTTATACACTCTCGAAGTCATTCTATTCCCTTCCAACCTCTCTACATATGCGAACCACCTCAACCCCTCCTCAGCCCTTTGGATAATAGTTTTGGTAATCCCACACCTCCTCCTAATTTACAAACTACGAATTCTCTGCATTATATTCACACCACACATTGACCTCAGACATGACATCTCCACTGCCTCCAGCCTTCTCCTCGTTGCAACATTCATCACCCATGTTTCACACCCATATAATAGCGTTGGTATAACTATACTCTCATACATTCCCCTCTTTGCTTCCATAGACAAAGTTCTTTGTCTCCACAGACTCCTAAGTGTACCACTCACCTTTTTCCCTCATCAATTCTATGATTCACCTCATCCTTCATAGACCCATCTGCTGACACATCCACTCCTAAATATCTGAATACATTCACCTCCTCCATCCTCTCTCCCTCCAATCTGATATCCATCCATACATATATATATATATATATATATATATATATATATATATATATATATATATATATATATATATATATATATATTGACTAAAATAGCAACGCTCTTGTTGCGGAATAAGACAAGCGAAAATTTGTGTATGCAATAATTTCGCAAAAATCATTCTGAACCTATCGAAAAAAATATATTTCATTGTGTTTGTTTATTATTAAATTTTTGTACTTAAAATATATTTAGTTTTATTAGGTTAGGTAAGGTTCGTCAGGAAACAGGACAAGTGTTTCCTGACGCGGGTCTTAGTCAGATGATGACCCGCCGTTGGAGCTTTTGGTCATCTGACCGAGGCCTTCCGCTGGCTTACCGGTCCACCCTTTTAAAAATTATGGTCATAGGTATAACCATTTCTTAAGTAATACTAAGGTGTAGTTTTATTAGGATAAATTAAATTGTGCTTGTTATAATAAGGTTAGGTAAGTTTTCTAAGGTTCTTTTGGTACAAAATTATTAATTTTTACATTAACATGAATGAAAAAAAATATATATTTAAACGTATAAGAGAAAATTTTAGAAAAATTTAAATGAGTTCTTGCACGACATATATATATATATATATATATATATATATATATATATATATATATATATATATATATATATATATATATATATATTATTGTAACCACGAACGAGTGGTATTGATCAATAACAACACTGCACTAGCCAAGGACTCGAACCCATGTTGTACTGGCCCGCATCATGGTGAGCCAGAACTACATGTGGTTTAAGGCGTCATGTAGTTCTGGCTCACCATGAGGCGGGCCAGTACAACATGGGTTCGAGTCCTTGGCTAGTGCAGTGTTGTTATTGATTATATATATATATATATATATATATATATATATATATATATATATATATATATATATATATATATATATATATATATATATATATATATATGTCCTCGCTGTAACCATTACATCACCAGTCCTACAAACAACATGATTATTATTATTATTATAATCAAAAGAAGCGCTAAACCAACAAACAACATGAGCCTAGTGAACTAGACTTGCTTCATGTTTGAATACCAGCCTCCACCTTCTTTTCGCCTCCTACCTTCTCTTTCCTCTACGTACAATTTCTTTTGTCTCCGCTCTGGGAAAATGCATTCATAAAATTTCCATTTGTCCTCTGTGAGATAGGCTATCCTGAGAGGTGGTAATTCCCAGCTATACTGGAACGAAACCTTTGAAGCTGCCGTTGCTAATGAACCCTTGACGGATTACTTGACAATATCCTCATTGCCAGTCTGAAATCTCCCAGCTCAGGCTATCAGATTTCGACACCTTGTATGTGTCTTATCCTGTCTGATGGAATATGACAGGGAAACAGTTTTTTATTCCCACTGTGTAACTATATCCAATTTTGAAAAAAAAAAATAATAGATCCCCTAATGACAAGGACCCATTAGGTGATTTTTGTGGCTACTAAGCAACAACAATAAGGGTCAGACTGTGCCTGACTTTTTGGTTACGTGAGCGTCGGGAGGACGTTTGCAACACCTGGGTATCTTTATTTGTAGACGTTTCGCCAACCAGTGGCTTTATCAATACAATTCAAGGACCTTAATTAATGGTACACAAACTGACAAGTTTGTGTACCATGGTACACAGTTTGTGTACCATGCGCAATACTTGGGTAGAGCGTCAGTATGATACTTGTATAACACAGCAACACAGTGGTGTCTGGCTACATGTCTTCAACAACTCCTTTGGTGAACCAGTTTAGCATGACCTACTTCATCTCTCGGTCTGGCTGCATGTCTGTGTTTTTAAAAGAACTGACCACCACCCACCGAGAGTGACCGACTGGTCACATTAAAACTTCAGTTTGCAGTGTTGTTTTTACCTGTATTTGACTGAAGAAGCCTGTTGTGAATGAGAAACGTTTCAGCAATAAAGATACCCAAGTGTTGGAAATATGTCTTATTCCTCACATAGTTGTGTTATCAGAGGAGGTCGAGTCATAGCTTCTGGTCGTCTCTTAAGTTTTCAGCGCCAGACTCAGACATATGAGCGCTGGTTGTCATACTTGCGGCAGCGAGAAGATCCCAGCAAGGATGACGCGGATGGTTGCCAGAAAAATATGTTGACGATGACTTGCTATGTGAAAAGTGGGCACACGCACACGTACACGCACACGTACACGCACACGCACACGCACAAGCACACGCACAAGCACACGCACAAGCAGAACACGAGACAATGCTTCACTAAGGTTAACTAGCTTCAGAAGGCAACATGATGGTACGTTGTATGAGCCAAGAGAAAAAGTGAGGATATTTCTTGAAAATGAATCAAATGTCTGTCTGGGCAGCATAAACTTGGGTGAGTCTAACTTGTATTCTGCCAGAAGACGCATCACTATCACTGACAACAATGAAACAACTACAACATTCAGCACCAGGCTACACTTGTGGACGAGTCTAACCAAACACCATCGTTTCCTTGTTTGGAAATCATTTAAGAAAAAAAAAAACTCAGTGATGGCTTTAAAACTGAGATATAATCAAGATCTGGAAAACGAGTTCCATCGATTTTTTTTATGTAAATCGACGTGTTTTTTAATTATTGCTCACCAAGAATCAAGTGCCCATTGCAAGAAGCCTTGCACGAGTAATTCCTTTAATTTTCATTTTGTTGCAAATGATGACTGGCGGATACTGCCTTACAGAAGCTTTGAGTGAAGTATCTACCAGTCTACCATAATAGAACCATCAAGTGTTTATCAGTTTCCTTGACGTATGGATACGAGTCGCATCTTCAGCCGAGATTATGATCAAATGAAAACAACCAAACAAGATGAATCAGCCAGACATCACCAAATATAACAAGACATGTATGTTAAAAGTGGCAGCATTATTAAGAGTGCTTCCTAGTGCTTCTGGTGACAAAGTCCTGCTGCACCGCACATGCCTACTAGTGGGTGAATAATTAAAACAATAAATGGAATATGCCAGTTTCCTTTCACTGTAATATTAAATACAAACAAGATGAAGTGAGTACAATTGTTTACATTAACACCAGAGATACACAATATTGTCTTCACAGTACTTTCTTATTAACAGAGTTGTTAATACAACTATAAGAGACGTCTTTATCTCGGTCACATGATAAGACTGACACGTTAGTGAAGTTTGAGAAGCACTGTGTGTGAGCCTCTGGTCTCCCACTTGTTGAAGCACTGTGTGAGAGTCTCTGGTCTCCCAATTGTTGAAGCACTGTGTGTGAGTCTCTGGTCTCCCACTTGTTGAAGCACTGTGTGAGAGTCTCTGGTCTCCCAATTGTTGAAGCACTGTGTGTGAGTCTCTGGTCTCCCAATTGTTGAAGCACTGTGTGTGAGTCTCTGGTCTCCCACTTGTTGAAGCACTGTGTGTGAGTCTCTGGTCTCCCACTTGTTGAAGCACTGTGTGAGAGTCTCTGGTCTCCCAATTGTTGAAACACTGTGTGTGAGTCTCTGGTCTCCCAATTGTTGAAGCACTGTGTGTGAGTCTCTGGTCTCCCACTTGTTGAAGCACTGTGTGTGAGTCTCTGGTCTCCCACTTGTTGAAGCACTGTGTGAGAGTCTCTGGTCTCCCACTTGTTGAAGCCCTGTGTGAGAGTCTCTGGTCTCCCACTTGTTGAAGCACTGTGTGTGAGTCTCTGGTCTCCCACTTGTTGAAGCACTGTGTGAGTCTCTGGTCTCCCACTTGTTGAAGCACTGTGTGTGAGTCTCTGGTCTCCCACTTGTTGAAGCACTGTGTGTGAGTCTCTGGCCTCCCACTTGTTGAAGCACTGTGTGAGTCTCTGGTCTCCCACTTGTTGAAGCACTGTGTGAGAGTCTCTGGTCTCCCACTTGTTGAAGCACTGTGTGTGAGTCTCTGGCCTCCCACTTGTTGAAGCACTGTGTGAGTCTCTGGCCTCCCACTTGTTGAAGCACTGTGTGAGAGTCTCTGGTCTCCCACTTGTTGAAGCACTGTGTGTGAGTCTCTGGTCTCCCTTGTTGAAGCACTGTGTGAGTCTCTGGTCTCCCACTTGTTGAAGCACTGTGTGAGTCTCTGGTCTCCCACTTGTTGAAGCACTGTGTGAGAGTCTCTGGTCTCCCACTTGTTGAAGCACTGTGTGTGAGTCTCTGGCCTCCCACTTGTTGAAGCATTGTGTGAGAGTCTCTGGTCTCCCACTTGTTGAAGCACTGTGTGTGAGTCTCTGGTCTCCCACTTGTTGAAGCACTGTGTGAGAGTCTCTGGTCTCCCACTTGTTGAAGCACTGTGTGTGAGTCTCTGGTCTCCCACTTGTTGAAGCACTGTGTGTGAGTCTCTGGCCTCCCACTTGTTGAAGCACTGTGTGAGTCTCTGGTCTCCCACTTGTTGAAGCACTGTGTGAGAGTCTCTGGTCTCCCACTTGTTGAAGCACTGTGTGTGAGTCTCTTGCCTCCCACTTGTTGAAGCACTGTGTGTGAGTCTCTGGCCTCCCACTTGTTGAAGCACTGTGTGAGAGTCTCTGGTCTCCCACTTGTTGAAGCACTGTGTGTGAGTCTCTGGTCTCCCACTTGTTGAAGCACTGTGTGAGTCTCTGGTCTCCCACTTGTTGAAGCACTGTCTGTGAGTCTCTGGTCTCCCACTTGTTGAAGCACTGTGTGAGAGTCTCTGGTCTCCCACTTGTTGAAGCATTGTGTGAGAGTCTCTGGTCTCCCACTTGTTGAAGCACTGTGTGTGAGTCTCTGGTCTCCACTTGTTGAAGCACTGTGAGAGTCTCTGGTCTCCCACTTGTTGAAGCACTGTGTGTGAGTCTCTGGTCTCCCACTTGTTGAAGCACTGTGTGAGAGTCTCTGGCCTCCCACTTGTTGAAGCACTGTGTGAGAGTCTCTGGTCTCCCACTTGTTGAAACACTGTGTGAGTCTCTGGTCTCCCACTTGTTGAAGCACTGTGTGAGAGTCTCTGGTCTCCCACTTGTTGAAGCACTGTGTGTGAGTCTCTGGCCTCCCACTTGTTGAAGCACTGTGTGTGAGTCTCTGGCCTCCCACTTGTTGAAGCACTGTGTGAGAGTCTCTGGTCTCCCACTTGTTGAAGCACTGTGTGAGAGTCTCTGGTCTCCCACTTGTTGAAGCACTGTGTGAGAGTCTCTGGTCTCCCACTTGTTGAAGCACTGTGTGAGAGTCTCTGGTCTCCCACTTGTTGAAGCACTGTGTGAGAGTCTCTGGCCTCCCACTTGTTGAAGCACTGTGTGAGAGTCTCTGGCCTCCCACTTGTTGAAGCACTGTGTGAGAGTCTCTTACCTCCCACTTGTTGAAGCACTGTGTGAGTCTCTGGTCTCCCACTTGTTGAAACACTGTGTGAGAGTCTCTGGTATCCCACTTGTTGAAGCACTGTGTGAGTCTCTGGTCTCCCACTTGTTGAAGCACTGTGTGAGAGTCTCTGGTCTCCCACTTGTTGAAGCACTGTGTGAGAGTCTCTGGCCTCCCACTTGTTGAAGCTCTGTGTAAGAGTCCCTGGCCTCCCACTTGTTGAAGCACTGTGTGAGAGTCTCTGGTCTCCCACTTGTTGAAGCACTGTGTGAGTCTCTGGTCTCCCACTTGTTGAAGCACTGTGTGAGAGTCTCTGGTCTCCCACTTGTTGAAGCACTGTGTGAGAGTCTCTGGTCTCCCACTTGTTGAAGCACTGTGTGAGAGTCTCTGGTCTCATACTTGTTGAAGCACTGTGTGAGAGTCTCTGGCCTCCCACTTGTTGAAGCACTGTGTGAGAGTCTCTGGCCTCCCACTTGTTGAAGCACTGTGTGAGTCTCTGGCCTCCAACTTGTTGAAGCACTGTGTGAGAGTCTCTGGTCCCCCACTTGTTGAAGCACTGTGTGAGAGTCTCTGGTCTCCCACTTGTTGAAGCACTGTGTGAGTATCTGGTCTTCCACTTGTTGAAGCACTGTGTGAGAGTCTCTGGTCTCCCACTTGTTGAAGCACTGTGTGAGTCTTTGGTCTCTCACTTGTTGAAACACTGTGTGAGAGTCTTTGGTCTCCCACTTGTTGAAGCATTGTGTGAGAGTCTCTGGTCTCCCACTTGTTGAAGCACTGTGTGAGAGTCTCTGGTCTCCCACTTGTTGAAGCACTGTGTGAGTCTTTGGTATCCCACTTGTTGAAGCACTGTGTGAGAGTCTCTGGTCTCCCACTTGTTGAAGCACTGTGAGAGTCTTTGGTCTCCCACTTGTTGAAGCACTGTGTGAGTCTCTGGTCTCCCACTTGTTGAAGCACTGTGTGAGAGTCTCTGGCCTCCCACTTGTTGAAGCACTGTGTGAGAGTCTCTGGTCTCCCACTTGTTGAAGCACTGTGTGAGAGTCTCTGGTCTCCCACTTGTTGAAGCACTGTGTGAGTCTTTGGTCTCCCACTTGTTGAAGCACTGTGTGAGAGTCTCTGGTCTCCCGCTTGTTGAAGCACTGTGAGAGTCTTTGGTCTCCCACTTGTTGAAGCACTGTGTGAGTCTCTGGTCTCCCACTTGTTGAAGCACTGTGTGAGAGTCTTTGGTCTCCCACTTGTTGAAGCACTGTGTGAGAGTCTTTGGTCTCCCACTTGTTGAAGCACTGTGTGAGTCTCTGGTCTCCCACTTGTTGAAGCACTGTGTGAGAGTCTCTGGTCTCCCACTTGTTGAAGCACTGCGTGAGTCTGTAGTCTCCCACTTATTGAAGCACTGTGAGAGTCTGTAGTCTCCCACTTGTTGAAGCACTGCTTGAGTCTGTAGTCTCCCACTTGTTGAAGCACTGTGAGAGTATGTTGTCCCCCACTTCTTGAAGCACTGTGAGAGCCTGTAGTCTTCCACTTGTTGAAGCACTATGTGAGTCTCTGGTATCCCACTTGTTGAAGCACTGTGTGAGAGTCTGTAGTCTCCCACTTGTTGAAGCACTGTGTGAGAATCTGTAGTCTCCCACTTGTTGAAGCACTGTCAGAGTCTCTGGTCTCCCACTTCTTGAAGCACTGTGTGAGAGTCTGTAGTCTCCCACTTGTTAAGGCACTGTCAGAGCCTTTAGTCTCCCACTTGAAGTACTGCTAGAGATCCTCTAGAGTTAGTTTCCCACCTGTTGCATAAGAAATACAACAGTCCCCAAGATACAGCAATACAAGTCCCCAAGATACAGCAATACAAGTCCCCAAGATACAGCAATACAACAGTTCCCAAGATACAACAATACAACAGTTCCCAAGATAGAGCAATACAACAGTTCCCAAGATACAGCAATACAACAGTTCCCAAGATACAGCAATACAACAGTTCCCAAGATACAGCAATACAACAGTTCCCAAGACACAGCAATACAAGTCCCCAAGATACAGCAATACAACAGTTCCCAAGATACAGCAATACAACAGTTCCCAAAATACAGCAATACAACAGTTCCCAAGATACAGCAATACAACAGTCCCCAAGATACAGAAATACAACAGTTCCCAAGATACAGCAATACAACAGTCCCCAAGATACAGCAATACAACAGTCCCCAAGATACAGCAATACAACAGTTCCCAAGATACAGCAATACAACAGTTCCCAAGATACAGCAATACAACAGTTCCCAAGATACAGCAATACAACAGTCCCCAAGATACAGCAATACAACAGTTCCCAAGATACAGCAATACAACAGTTCCCAAGATACAGCAATACAACAGTTCCCAAGATACAGCCATACAATTCCCCAAGATACAGCAATACAACAGTTCCCAAGATACAGCAATACAACAGTTCCCAAGATACAGCAATACAACAGTTCCCAAGATACATCAATACAACAGTTCCCAAGATACAGCAATACAACAGTTCCCAAGATACATCAATACAACAGTTCCCAAGATACAGCAATACAACAGTTCCCAAGATACAGCCATACAATTCCCCAAGATACAGCAATACAACAGTTCCCAAGATACAGCAATACAACAGTTCCCAAGATACAGCAATACAATAGTTCTCAAGATACATCAATACAACAGTTCCCAAGATACAGCAATACAACAGTTCCCAAGATACATCAATACAACAGTCACCAAGATACAGCAATACAACAGTTCCCAAGATACAGTAAGTGTAATACAATAGATCATGATAAGCAGTAGTGCCCGTGACATACCTGTGTGTGGCTTCCAGTGTTATTCTAACCTCGCAGACCAGCCTAGTAACAGCATTCTTTCTTGACTGCCTGTTCAACCAGGCTGTTGTTGATGGCGGTGATTTTTTCCGTAAACTAACGACGCAATATGTAGAAATCAACACACACACACACACTAACCGTTCATCTCGAGTAAACAAGAGTAAGAAGGCAGACAATTAGCGTAAGAACTTGGAGGTGTTAGAGTGGACTGTCCTTGAGTAATGTTGACTATATTGTCTCACCCACCTTGACAACAGGTATATGCATCCAAAGTTTATATTTACCTAGAGGTGTTTCTCTCAGTGTACACATGTTTCTTTCGTTCTATTTGGTGATCTTGCATTTTGTATAGTGTTCCTTCTGAGTTCTTTCCATATGTAAGCAGGTGGAGGGTAATGTTATTCCACACTGCCCACTCAAACACAACTTATATCTTCCAATTTTTATGTAGGTGATTTTCATGCCTATTTTGGTATCATCCACAAATGATATGACACCGTGGTGAGAGTTTTTATCTATGTCTGCTGTGAGGATAAACACTATGTCTGCTGTGAGGATAAACACTATGTCTGCTGTGAGGATAAACACTATGTCTGCTGTGAGGATAAACACTATGTCTGCTGTGAGGATAAACACTATGTCTGCTGTGAGGATAAACACTATGTCTGCTGTGACGATAAACACTATGTCTGCTGTGAGGATAAACACTATGTCTGCTGTGAGGATAAACACTATGTCTGCTGTGAGGATAAACACTATGTCTGCTGTGAGGGTAAACACTATGTCTGCTGTGAGGATAAGTAACAGTGAAGGCTCCATTTCGCTCTTTTCACTACTACTCTCGGTCAGAAAGTTTAATTTCCATTTGCCTTCTTTCCCCATTATATATGTCGCCCTCATTTGTGCTTCATCACCCAATGATCACATTTGTCAAATTCCTGTGTGAAATTCTTGTTCACATCATCTGTGTTTTGGGTTTCTTCCATCCATGATCTTCCTGCTCCAAATCCATAGCGGTTTGGGATGTGTACCTTCTGCTGTTCCATAACATTTTTAACTTGATTTAACTCCTTTTTTTAGAAGACTTTTAGGATGTGCAATGTTACGGCTACTGGTCAGATATTTCTGGCTGAAGTAATGTAAACAGAAGCGATAGATCAAGAATTAGCTAAAAAGAAAGATCATACTGGAAGGAAATTAAAAGTTTAGTAAAGTAGGAAACGGAAATAGAGGAGAGTGAAGGAGGAATATCTAAGTATAAGACAGAATCAGAATAGCAGGTGCAGGTAGCATAGGATGTTTGTGATAATGTCAACAAGAGCTTAGAACAGGGAAAAAGACCTTGAAGAATATGAATTTAAAATTGAAAATAGTTTTGATCACTATTTTCAAATGGAGATTGAACAACAAGTAAAGAATTTCCTACCAGAGACAATATTAGTCAAAAATTTAAAAAAAAGATTCCAAATAATTAAGTGTTGATTGAGATAAAACGGTAATTATTTTTCGGAATGTTGAAAATAAATAGAAAAAAAGAGAAGAACAAAACATAACTGAGATGACAAAATACATTGTGGATTTCCACTTTTGAGAAAATATTGTGGTATATAGGCCTATTGGAAAGTATGAGAAAGACACGCATAGGCCACTCACAGCAACACTTACATAGATTAAGAATAAGGAAGAAATTTTAAAAAATGCTAAGAACAAAGAAATTGAAAAAGTTTAAGGATATGCAAATTAGATAAAATCTTTTAAAGGAGGACAGGATGAAAATAATAATTTTATAAACATTGCTAAGAGGTTGAATAAGGACAGAAGTGAGGAAGAAAAGTAGTGTTGCACAGAGTAGCAGAATCATACTGAATACAGTGTTGCACATAGTAGCAGAACCATACTGACCCATGTCATGCTCTCTTAAAGTAACCAACACTGGACACACGATAACCAAACTAAAACATTGAGTAAAGACGAGTAAAACTGAGAATAACACATTTCTGATGATTTTATGCACTAATATAGGAGTGATATGAAAGCGCTAAGGAATATTATTAATGTAAAGAAATTTTATTTACTCATAGTTTGTGAAGCTGAAGCCAAACTAGAAAACCATATTTTAAATGAGGTTGTATTTGAAGAATATTATTCAGTGTGGAGAAGAGACAGAGTAGGAGAGACAGAGTAGGAGAGACAGAGTAGGAGAGACAGAGTAGGAGAGACAGAGTAGGAGAGATAGAGACAGAGTAGGAGAGACAGAGTAGGAGAGATAGAGACAGAGTAGGAGAGACAGAGTAGGAGGAGTGGCAATACTGGGAAAAGAATCTAAGTTGTGTAAACTGACGTACAACAATAAAATGTTACAATTATAGTGTTAAGAATATAATATAAAAATTAGATAATCTTAGTAGTTAATGTATACGACCCACTATTTAATAATACTTGAGAATAAGAAGAGACTGATGGGATAAATGAGATATTATATAATATAGAGTGCTAGTCACGGCATTATGCCGGGTGAGCGCCCCATAATGCCATGATGAAAATCAAAGGCCTACCATACAGGGGGGATCCTTTTTCGTCAGTGCATTATGCCGGGTAGCAGCTGTTAGCATGATGTCACGGCATGCCACCACACTCCACAGTGACTCCTCAGTGCTCACGTGGCTGC
Organism: Cherax destructor; assembly: GCA_009830355.1. NCBI lineage: Eukaryota > Metazoa > Arthropoda > Malacostraca > Decapoda > Parastacidae > Cherax > Cherax destructor. The sequence continues at coordinate 116,430 of WNWK01004643.1, read as the reverse complement.
CACCGTGAGAGAAAGTGTTGCACTTCTGTCTCTCATCCGCCCCATCTTTTGTCCGGTGTTCCCTTTGGTTTTGGGGCTATACATGTTTGATTATGGGTAAAACGAAGTCTTTAACACTTGAAACTAAAGCTCAAATCATAGGGCTTCACAAAGCTGGGCACCAGACGAAAGAAATAGTGGAGAATGTTGGTGTGTGTGAGCGTTCAGTGAGGAACTGGGTGCAGCGTTTCAAGGCTGATGGCAGTGTCGAGTTACAGTCTGCCAAACCTCGGCCTGGCCCCTCGAAGAAGACATCTGTTCGTACCTTAACTGTGTTAAAGAAGCAGTTAGAGAGTACACCTAAGATAACTGCTAGAGAATTGAAAGCAAAGAACCCACATCTTCTCTCAGACGTGTCTGTAAGAACTGTTAACAGACGTGTGTCAGAACTGGACTACAGTAGTCATCGCCAGGTTAAGAAACCGATCCTCTCCAAGCCACAGAAGAAACATAGGCTGGATTATGCAAAGAAATATCTTCACTGGACTCCTCAACAGTGTTGTGAAGTACTTTGTAGTGATGAAGCAACCTTCACCATCACCTGTAACCGTGGGGGACATGTGTACCGGCCTAGAGGAAGTGACCCGCTAGACCCACGCTACACCTGTGGGACCACCAAACACCCAGACCCGCTCATGGTTTGGGGGTGTTTCAGTGCTCAGAGTGTTGGTGAACTCATTGTGCTTCCCAAAAAAACAGTATATGAACCAGTATAATTACCTGGAGTTATTGTGTGAAAATTTACCTGAGGCATTTGACAAGTGTGGAGCTATGGTTCTTATGCAGGACGGTGCACCGTGTCATACCACCAAATCTGTAGTTCAGTGGCTTGAGGACTGTGAAGTGAGGTTCTTTAATGACTGGCCAGGCAATTCCCCAGACCTAAACCCAATTGAGAACCTCTGGTCAATAGTGAAACGAAGTTTACTGGACAAGGATATCAGTTCCATCCTGTAGCTGGAGGCTGCTCTACATGAGGCATGGAATAATATACCTCCCCAAACCCTCAAGAATTTGTATGAGAGTCTTCCTACATGGCTGAGGGATGTGATTAAGCGTAAAGGACACAGCACCAAGTATTAAAACCTCACTAAGTGTCCAAATATATATATTATAATCTTTCATGGTATGCGTTTGTGTTTTGGCACGTGTGGGGGGGGGGGACGGCATAATGCCGAGACTAGTACTGTACTGATGGAATTTTTTTTATAATTTTCCAGTAATTATTGTAATAATAATAATATAAGTGTTTACATAACATAGTATAGTGTTAATATGACTTTTTAGAAGTCAAATGACAAAAGAACCAACATTCGGGGGGGGTGGGAAGGGGGAATAGCCGGGGTTAATGGTGTAATGTGTTGTTCTAATGAGTGGTGTTAATTGAATCATGACTAATCGTAGCTGATAGGAATAATATCAGCTTAAATTTGGTTCTGGAAACTGAGTTAATGTGGAGAGCATCTGGAATAATACCAACGTATACTGTAAACATCATATTAAGGCTGATAATAATAGAAAAATGAGACTCGGGTTGACAGGATCAAGAAGCGTCGTCTACCGCGTGGAAATTAAGTTTTCGTCTCCCAGTGAGTTTTAATTCTCATATAATACGTAATGTAACTATTTAGTGGCTAATATTAGTTGCCTACCGATAGGGAGTCGTTAGGATGTAAACCCCAGCGAATAATTGGGTGTCTCAATTTTTATGAACATTTATAATAATTATAAATATTTAATGATCATTTATACAGTCTACACACAATTTGCCAGTGTTAATGGCTTAATTTTTTCTAGCAATTATTCAGGAACCATATGTTCCTAATTTAAGGTCCAGACTGTGAATTATGAGTAGCTGAGGAGGTGGGAATCGAAGGAGAGACAGGAAAGACTCCGGAAAGTTAGAATAGTGGAGAACACCAACAAGGGATACATCAACAAGTACTGGATGAAATACACTCAACCCAGGAGATGAAGAAGCTGCTACGTGAACTTGATACCTCAAAGGTGGTGGGACCGAACATCTCTCCGTGGGTCCTTAGAGACGGAGCAGAGATGCTGTGTGTGCCACTAACAACAATCTTCAATACATCCATTGAAATTGGGCAACTACCTGAGGTATGGAAGACTGCAAATGTAGTCCCCATTTTTAAGAAAGGAGAAAGATTCGAGGCATTAAACTACAGACCAGTGTCACTGACTTAAATAGTATGCAAAGTCATGGAGAAGATTATCAGAAGGAGAGTGATGGAGCACCTAGAAAGGAACAAACTTATAAATGACAACCAGCACGGTTTCAGGGAAGGGAAATCCTATGTCACAAACCTACTGGAGTTCTGTGACAAAGTAACGGAAGTAAGACATGAGAGAGAGGGGTGGGTAGAATGCATTTTCTTGTACTGCAAGCAGGCCTTCGACACAGTTCCTCACAAGAGATTGGTACAAAAGCTAGAGGATCAGGCACGCATAACAGGAAGGGCCTTGCAGTGGATCAGAGAATACCTGACAGGGAGGCAACAATGAATCATGGTACGTGAGGTGTTAGAGTGGGCGCCTGTGACAAGCGGGGTTCCACAGGGGTCAGTCCTAAGACTAGTGCTGTGTTTGGTATATGTGAATGACATGACGGAAGGGATAGACTCGGAAGTGTCCCTGTTTGCAGATGATGTGAAGTTAATGAGGAGAATTAAATCGGATGAGGATCAGACAGGACTGCAAAGGGACTTGCCTGGACAGGCTGCAAGACTGGTCCAGCAACTGGCTCCTGGAATTTAAACCCACCAAATGCAAAGTCATGAAGATAGGGGAAGGGCAAAGAAGACTACAGACAGAGTATAGGCTAGGTGGCCAAAGACTGCAAACCTCACTCAAGGAAAAGGATCTTGAGGTGAGTATAATACCGAACACATCTCCTGAGGCGCACATCAACCAGATAACTGCTGCAGTATATGGGCGCCTGGCAAACCTGAGAATAGCCTTCCTATACCTCAGTAAGGAATCGTTCAAGACTCTGTACACCGTGTATGTCAGGCCCATACTAGAGTATGCAGCACCAGTTTGGAACCCACATCTGGTCAAGCACGTCAAGAAATTAGAGAAAGTGCAAAAATTTGCAACAAGGCTAGTTCCAGAGCTGAAGAAAGGTTAAGGGAAATCAGCCTGACGACACTGGAGGAGAGGAGTGTTAGGGGAGACATGATAACGACATACAAAATACTGCGAGGAATTGACAAGGTGGACAGATAAAGGATGTTCCAGAGAGGGGACACATAAACAAGGGGTCACAATTGGAAGTTGAAGACTCAGATGAGTCAAAGGGATGTTAGGAAGTATTTCTTCAGTCATAGAGTTGTCGGGAAGTGGAATAATTTAACAAGTGATGTAGTGGAGGCAGGAACCATACATAGCTTTATGACGAGGTATAATAAAGCTCATGGAGCAGGGAGAGAGAGAACCTAGTACCGACCAGTGAAGAGGCGGAGCCAGGAGCTATGTTTCGACCTTGCCATCACTGATCTCTGTCCTCATGGGCCTCATAAATATCGACTCCTGAAGCTGTGAGATGAGTTTGTCTCCTGTGTGTGTGTGTGTGTGTGTGTGTGTGTATTTGTGTGTGTGTGTGTGTGTGTGTGTGTGTGTGTGTGTGTGTGTGTGTGTGTGTGTGTGTGTGTGTGTGTGTGTATTTTGTGTGTATTTTGTGTGTGTGTGTGTGTGTGTGTGTATTTTGTGTGTGTGTGTGTGTATTTTGTGTGTGTGTGTGTATTTTGTGTGTGTGTGTGTGTGTGTGTGTGTGTGTATTTTGTGTGTGTGTGTGTACTCACCTAGTTGTGGTTGCAGTGGTCGATTCATAGCTGCTGGCCCCGCCTCTTCACTGGTCGCTACTGGGTCCAGTCCCTCACTGCTGCATGAGCTTTATCATAAGTCTTCTTAAAGCTATGTATGGATCCTGCCTCCACTATATCACTCTCCAGACTGCTCCCCTTCCTGACAACTCTATGACTGAAGAAATACTTCCTAACATCACTGTGATTTATCTGAGTTTTCAGTTTCAATTGTGACCCCTTGTTGCTGTGTCCTATATCTAAAATATTCTGTACCTATCCACCTTGTTAATTCTTCACATTATTTTATATGTTATCATGTCTTCCCTATCCCTCCTGTCCTCTAGTGTTGTCAGGTTGAGTTCCGTTAACCTCCTCTCGTAGGACAAGCCTCTCAGCTCCGGGATTAGTCTTGTTGCAAACCTTTGCACTTTCTCTAATTTCTTGACGTGTTTGATCAGGTGTGGGTTCCATACTGGTGCTGCATACTCCAATATGGGTCTGACGTACGTGGTGTACGTTGAAATACTGTTCTCAGGTTTGCCAGGCGCCCGTATGCTGCACGACTTATATCGTTGACGTGCGCCTCAGGAGATGTGCTCGTTATGATACTCATCCCAAGATCCTTTTCCTTGAGCAAGTTTTACAGCCTCTGACCTCTTAGGCTGTACTCCGTTTGCGGTCTCCTTTGTCCTTCCCAAAGCTTCATAACGTTGCACTTCCTGGGGTTAAACTCCAGGAGACATTTATGGAACCAGGCTTGCAGCTTGTCCGACAAATGTCCTTGTAGGCTTACCTGATCCTCGTCTGCGTCTACACTCCTCGTTAGTTTCACATCGTCTGCGAAGAGGGACACCTCTGACTCTATCCCCCCAGTCACATATACAAGAGCACCAGACCTAGGACTGACCCTTGTGGAACCCCACTCGACACAGACACCCACTCTCACACCTCGTCTCGTACAGACACAACTTGTTTCCTTCCTGTCAGGTATTCAGGTGTTGACAGCCTTCTTACAGTCCAAGAAGATGTAGTCTACCCATCCCTCTCTCTCCTGTCTTACTTCTGTTACCTTGTCATAGAACTCCAATAGATATGTGATGCAGGATTTCCCTTCCCAGAAGCCTTGCTGGTTGTCATGCATGAGACCATTACTTTCTAGGTGTTCCACCACTCTTTTCCTGATAATCTTCTCCATAAGTTTACATACATGTCAGAGACACTGGTCTGTAATTTAGTGCAGCATGTCTGTCTCCTTTAAAAATCGGGACTACATTTGCTGTCTTCCATTTGCTCTGTGTGTGTGTATCAACTGCTGTGTTTTGTATACAATTATGTGGACTAACTTATTTTTTGAGTACCAAACTAGCCTAGCGACCAGTCCTTCCCTCATAAATTACGTTCAATAAGACAGCTTAGTGCTGGCCAGCATGTCTTGGGACAGCTACGTGTAGTGGTGTTGCTTAGTACAAGTCATGTTCAGGCTGGCTGTCGTCACCTTCAACAAAGATGACTTTAAGCTGCGTCTGTATGCAATTTAAGGCATGCAATGCGGCTGTAAGAAGTCGAGAGGTTATTGTAATACTGAATCTGAATTCACAAATATATATTAAAATTTAAATCCCTCCCTCCCCCATCCTTTCTTCTCTCCTACACACAATTTTTGTTGCCAAGGTATGTGATAATGGATTAATCTTCATAAAAAAATCTACATCTCTTGTATATAGGAGACTCCATCCTGAGAGATGGTAATTCCCAAGTGATAGTAACTCCAGCTTTGCTGGGATGAAGTCTTTGAAGCTGCCCTAGCTGATGAACCTTGAATATAGTCCTTGACGATATCCTACCAGCTCAAACTAACAGAGTTCATGACGGGTATGCCACCCATGCTGTGTGATGCCATGTGACAAGAAAGCATAGCTAGCTTTTGTTCCATTATGTGACAGTCATGAAGGGTAGGGTGAAAACACAGTGCTGGTGTACCTCAATTTGTTGAAAAAAAATCGTCTATCCCCTATCCACTTGTTCACCTACCTCAGTCCTCTCCACTTGTTCACCTACCTCAGTCCTCTCCACTTGTTCACCTACCTCAGTCCTCTCCACTTGTTCACCTACCTCAGTCCTCTCCACTTGTTCACCTACCTCAGTCCTCTCCACTTGTTCACCTACCTCAGTCCTCTCCACTTGTTCACCTACCTCAGTCCTCTCCACTTGTTCACCTACCTCAGTCCTCTCCACTTGTTCACCTACCTCAGTCCTCTCCACTTGTTCACCTACCTCAGTCCTCTCCACTTGTTCACCTACCTCAGTCCTCTCCACTTGTTCACCTACCTCAGTCCTCTCCACTTGTTCACCTACCTCAGTCCTCTCCACTTGTTCACCTACCTCAGTCCTCTCCACTTATTCACCTACCTCAGTCCTCTCCACTTGTTCACCTACCTCAGTCCTCTCCACTTGTTCACCTACCTCAGTCCTCTCCACTTGTTCACCTACCTCAGTCCTCTCCACTTGTTCACCTACCTCAGTCCTCTCCACTTGTTCACCTACCTCAGTCCTCTCCACTTGTTCACCTACCTCAGTCCTCTCCACTTGTTCACCTACCTCAGTCCTATCCACTTGTTCACCTACCTCAGTCCTCTCCACTTGTTCACCTACCTCAGTCCTCTCCACTTGTTCACCTACCTCAGTCCTCTCCACTTGTTCACCTACCTCAGTCCTCTCCACTTGTTCACCTACCTCAGTCCTCTCACTTGTTCACCTACCTCAGTCCTCTCACTTGTTCACCTAGCCTCAGTCCTCTTCCACTTGTTCACCTCCCCTTTCAGTCCTCTCCACTTGTTCACCTACCTCAGTCCTCTCCACTTGTTCACCTACCTCAGTCCTTCCACTTGTTCACCTACCTCAGTCTCTCTACCACTTGCTTCACCTACCTCAGTCCTCTCCACTTGTTCACCTACCTCAGTCCTCTCCACTTGTTCACCTACCTCAGTCCTCTCCACTTGTTCACCTACCTCAGTCCTCTCCACTTGTTCACCTACCTCAGTCCTCTCCACTTGTTCACCTACCTCAGTCCTCTCCACTTGTTCACCTACCTCAGTCCTCTCCACTTGTTCACCTACCTCAGTCCTCTCCACTTGTTCACCTACCTCAGTCCTCTCCACTTGTTCACCTACCTCAGTCCTCTCCACTTGTTCACCTACCTCAGTCCCTTCCACTTGTTCACCTACCTCAGTCCTCTCCACTTGTTCACCTACCTCAGTCCTCTCCACTTGTTCACCTACCTCAGTCCTCTCCACTTGTTCACCTACCTCAGTCCTCTCCACTTGTTCACCTACCTCAGTCCTCTCCACTTGCTTCACCTACCTAGTCCTCTCACTTGTTCACCTACCTCAGTCCTTCATCCATAGTCCTTCATGTCCTACCAGCTCACTCATCTCTGTCACCTACCATCAGTTTCCACTGTCACCTACCTCAGTCCTCCACTTGTTCATACTAGTACTACTGTCCTTACCTCACTTTGTTAAACTACTCTCAGTCCTCCACTTGTTCACCTACCTAGTCCTCTCCACTTGTTCACCTACCTCAGTCCTTCCACTTGTTCACCTACCTCAGTCCTCTCCACTTGTTCACCTACCTCAGTCCTCTCCACTTGTTCACCTACCTCAGTCCTCTCCACTTGTTCACCTACCTCAGTCCTCTCCACTTGTTCACCTACCTCAGTCCTCTCCACTTGTTCACCTACCTCAGTCCTCTCCACTTGTTCACCTACCTCAGTCCTCTCCACTTGTTCACCTACCTCAGTCCTCTCCACTTGTTCACCTTACCTCCAGTCCTCTCTCCACTTGTTCACCTACCTCAGTCCTCTCCACTTGTTCACCTACCTCAGTCCTCTCCACTTGTTCACCTACCTCAGTCCTCTCCACTTGTTCACCTACCTAGTCCTCTCCACTTGTTCACCTACCTCAGTCCTCTCACTTGTTCACCTACCTCAGTCCTCTCCACTTGTTCACCTACCTCAGTCCTCTCCACTTGTTCACCTACCTCAGTCCTCTCCACTTGTTCACCTACCTCAGTCCTCTCCACTTGTTCACCTACCTCAGTCCTTCCACTTGTTCACCTACCTCAGTCCTCTCCACTTGTTCACCTACCTCAGTCCTTCCACTTGTTCACCTACCTCAGTCCTCTCCACTTGTTCACCTACCTCAGTCCTCTCCACTTGTTCACCTACCTAGTCCTTCACTTGTTCACCTACCTCAGTCTCTCCACTTGTTCACCTACCTCAGTCCTCTCCACTTGTTCACCTACCTCAGTCCTCTCCACTTGTTCACCTACCTCAGTCCTCTCCCTTGTCACCTACCTCAGTCCTCTCCACTTGTTCACCTACCTCAGTCCTCTCCACTTGTTCACCTACCTCAGTCCTCTCCACTTGTTCACCTACCTCAGTCCTTCACTTGTTCACCTACCTCAGTCCTCTCCACTTGTTCACCTACCTCAGTCCTCTCCACTTGTTCACCTACCTCAGTCCTCTCCACTTGTTCACTACCTCAGTCCTCTCCACTTGTTCACCTACCTCAGTCCTTCCACTTGTTCACCTACCTCAGTCCTCCACTTGTTCACCTACCTCAGTCCTCTCCACTTGCTCACCTACCTGAGTCTTCTCCACTTGTTCACCTACCTCAGTCCTCTCCACTTGTTCACCTACCTCAGTCCTTTGCACTTGTTCACCTACCTCAGTCCTCTCCACTTGTTCACCTACCTCAGTCCTCTCCACTTGTTCACCTACCTCAGTCCTCTCCACTTGTTCACCTACCTCAGTCCTCTCCACTTGCTCACCTACCTCAGTCCTCTCCACTTGTTCACCTACCTCAGTCCTCTCCACTTGTTCACCTACCTCAGTCCTCTCCACTTGTTCACCTACCTCAGTCCTCTCCACTTGTTCACCTACCTCAGTCCTCTCCACTTGTTCACCTACCTCAGTCCTCTCCACTTGTTCACCTACCTCAGTCCTCTTCACTTGTTCACCTACCTCAGTCCTCTCCACTTGCTCACCTACCTCAGTCCTCACCACTTGTTCACCTACCTCAGTCCTCTCCACTTCTCACCTACCTCAGTCCTCTTCACTTGTTCACCTACCTTAGTCCTCTCCACTTGTTCACCTACCTCAGTCCTCTCCACTTGTTCACCTACCTCAGTCCCTCTGCCACTTGTTCACCTACCTCAGTCCTCTCCACTTGTTCACCTACCTCAGTCCTCTCCACTTGTTCACCTACCTCAGTCCTCTCCACTTGTTCACCTACCTCAGTCCTCTCCACTTGTTCACCTACCTCAGTCCTCTCCACTTGCTCACCTACCTCAGTCCTCTCCACTTGTTCACCTACCTCAGTCCTCTCCACTTGCTCACCTACCTAAGTCCTTTGCACTTGTTCACCTACCTCAGTCCTCTCCACTTGTTCACCTACCTCAGTCCTCTCCACTTGTTCACCTACCTCAGTCCTCTCCACTTGTTCACCTACCTCAGTCCTCTCCACTTGTTCACCTACCTCAGTCCTCTCCACTTGTTCACCTACCTCAGTCCTCTCCACTTGTTCACCTACCTCAGTCCTCTCCACTTGTTCACCTACCTCAGTCCTCTCCACTTGTTCACCTACCTCAGTCCTCTCCACTTGCTCACCTACCTCAGTCCTCTCTACTTGTTCACCTACCTCAGTCCTCTCCACTTGTTCACCTACCTCAGTCCTCTCCACTTGTTCACCTACCTAAGTCCTTTGCACTTGTTCACCTACCTCAGTCCTCTCCACTTGTTCACCTACCTCAGTCATCTCCACTTGTTCACCTACCTCAGTCCTCTCCACTTGTTCACCTACCTCAGTCCTCTCCACTTGTTCACCTACCTCAGTCCTCTCCACTTGTTCACCTACCTCAGTCCTCTCCACTTGTTCACCTACCTCAGTCCTTTGCACTTGTTCACCTACCTCAGTCCTCTCCACTTGCTCACCTACCTCAGTCCTCTCCACTTGTTCACCTACCTGAGCCCTCTCCACTTGTTCACCTACCTCAGTCCTCTCCACTTGCTCACTTACCTCAGTCCTCTCCATTTGTTCACCTACCTCAGTCCTCTCCACTTACTCACCTACCTCAGTCCTCTCCACTTGCTCACTTACCTCAGTCCTCTCCACTTGCTCACTTACCTCAGTCCTCTCCACTTGTTCACCTACCTCAGTCCTCTCCACTTGTTCACCTACCTCAGTCCTCTCCACTTGTTCACTTACCTCAGTCCTCTCCACTTGCTCACTTACCTCAGTCCTCTCCACTTACTCACCTACCTCAGTCCTCTCCACTTGTTCACCTACCTCAGTCCTCTCCACTTGTTCACCTACCTCAGTCCTCTCCACTTGCTCACTTACCTCAGTCCTCTCCACTTGTTCACCTACCTCAGTCCTCTCCACTTGTTCACCTACCTCAGTCCTCTCCACTTGTTCACCTACCTCAGTCCTCTCCACTTGTTCACCTACCTCAGTCCTCTCCACTTGCTCACTTACCTCAGTCCTCTCCACTTCTTGGTCTACCTCTTCCCTCCCCTCCCCAGAACCTGGTCTATCCCACCCACTCCACCACTTCCTCCACCCTCCAAGGCACTCCTTCACTCCCTCAACTCCAGCATGGCGTCTACAAGATAAGGAACGAAACTTGTGCAGCCCTTGGGTATTTTGATTAGATAACGTTTCCCTAGCCAGTGGCTTTATCAAGTTAATACAGAGAAAATATACAAAGACAGTGGAAGTTGAGGTAATTTGTTCCTCAGTCTTGCAGAACTGTGCACAGAAGACAGTGTTCAGTACCTTAGTCTTCAGTGCCTCAGCCTAGAAGACAGTGTTCAGTACCTTAGTCTTCAGTGCCTCAGCCTAGAAGACAGTGTTCAGTACCTTAGTCTTGATGAATGTGAAGATAATTTATTGAATAAGTGAAATAAACCATTGTACGGGTGGGACTTGAACTCGCGGCAAGTGGGTCGTAAAACTCCAGGCCAGTGCGTAAGCTACTGGGCCAACTGGTTATAATAAAATTCATCCAACTAGGTATATTTATACACCTTAAGCCAAATGGCTGGAGAATTATCTTCAGTAATATAAAGAAACTCAGGTATCCCAAACGAGTGTAATTCCTCGTGTAGTCGGTACTGTGACCATTACTGTAATGACACTCCATCTACACCTCCACCTGCCACTCCTTCAAATAATGCACCTCGACACTTTTCAAAACCCCACCCACTTCTCTCCCTCCACCTTCACCCCTTCCACCCCCCCAATACCTGTCCAACTGCATATTCCTCACCTCTCTCCTCCCCACCTCCCAACTCAGCAGGTCCTTCGCCTTGTAAGGCATTGACAAAAACTTAGGCCAGAGGTCACCTTCGTTCCATAGTGGACCCTGGGTATGACCACCATCCTCCTCCCCTTGCCACATCAATCTTCTCCCCCTGCCACACCCTCCACTAGCAGAACCTCTCCCACTACACTCCCTTTTTCTCTCCCATGCTGCACCCCCTTTTTCCATCTCTGCTGCGCCCCCTGCACCTCACCTCCACCACCCCTCCCCACTAATCTGCCGCTCCCACCCCTCCCTCCAGCCAGTCCCTCCCCCAGATGCTACAACATCCTCCCCAGGTATTACGAGATCCTCCCCCAGGTGATACCAGACCCTCCCCAGATGCTACCAGAAATTTCCCCAGGTGCTATCAAAACATATCCAAGGTGTTACCAGGCCTTCCTCAGGTACTGCCAGACCCTTCCCAAGGTGCTACCAGACCCTCCATCAGATGCTACCAGACCCTCCCACAGGGGCTACCAGACCCTACCACAAAGACTACCAGACGCTCCCCCACATGCTACCAGACCCTCCCACAGGTGCTACCAGACCCTCCCCAGGCCTATCAGACCCTCCCCAAGTGCTACCAGACTCTCTCACAGGGGCTACCAGACCTTTCCAAGGTGCTATCAGACCCTCAGGTGCTACCAAACCCTCCCCCAGGTACTATCAGACTCTCTCCAGGTGCTACCAGACATTCCCCAGGTGATACTAGACTCTCCCACAGGTGCTACCAGACCCTCCCACAGATGCTACCAGACACTCCCTCAGGGGCTACCAGACCTTCCCACAGATGCTACCAGACACTCCATCAGGGGCTACCAGATCCTTCCCCAGGTGCTAACAGACCCTCCCTCTGGGGTTACCAAACCCTCCCTCATGTACTACCAGACCCTCCCTCAGATACTACCAGACCCTCCCTCAGGGGCTACCAGACCCTCCCTCAGGGGCTGCCAGACCCTCAGAGGCTACCAGACCGTCCCCAGTTGGTGCTACCAGACCCTCCCTCAGGGGATACTAGACCCTCCCCAAGTGCTACCAGACCCTCCTTCAGGTGGTACCAGACCCTCAAGGGTTACCAGACCCTCACAAGGTGCTACCAGACCCTCCCTCGGGTGCTACCAGATCCTCCCTCAGCAGCTACCAGATCCTCCCTCAGGGCCAACCAGACCCTTCCTCAGAGGCTATCAAACCCTCAGGGGCTAACAGACCCTCACTCAGAGGCTACCAGGCTCTCATTCAGGGACTACCAGACCCTCAGGGATTACCAGACCACCAGTCAGGGGCTACCAGATCCTCAAAGGCTATCAGACCCTTCCTCAGACGCTACCAAACCCTCAGTGGCTACCAGACCCTCCCTCAGGGACTACTAGACCCTCCCTCAGGGATTACTAGACACTCTCTCAGGGACTACTAGGCCCTCAGGGGATACAAGACCCTTCCCAGGTGCTACTAGACTATCCCTTAAGGGTTACCAGACCCTCCCTCAGGTACTACCAGACCTCCCCTCAGTGGTTACCAGACCCTCCCTCTGGGGTTACGAGACCCTCCCCCAGGTACATCAAGACCCTCCCTCAGAGGCTAGCAGACCTTCCTTTAGAGGCTATCAGACCCTCAATCAGGGACTAACGAACACTCAGAGGCTACCAGACCCTCCCTCAGGGGCTACCAGACCCTCCCTCAGAGACTACTAGACCATCCCTCAGGGACTTCCAGACCACCACTCAGGGGCTACCAGACCCTCCCTCAGGGACTACCAGACCCTCCCTCAGAGACTACTAGACCTTCCCTCAGGGACTTCCAGACCACCACTCAGAGGCTATCAGACCCTCCCTCAGGGGCTACCAGACTCTCCCTCAGGGACTACCAGACCCTCCCTCAGAGAATACCAGACCCTCCCTCAGGGGCTACCAGACACTCCCTCAGTGACTATCAGACCTTCCCTCAGGTGCTACCAGACATTCCCTCAGGGACTACTAGACCCTCCCTCAGGGGTTACAAGACCTTTTCTCAGGGGCTACCATACCGTCCCCAGGTGCTACCAGACCCTCCCTCAGGGGCTACAAGACCATTCCCTGGGTGCTACCAGACCCCCAGGAGTTACCAAACCTTCCCTCAGGGGCTACCAGACCTCCCAAGGAGCTAGACCGTCCTCAGGTGCTACCAAACCCTCAGATGCTACCAGACCCTTCCCATGTTCTACCCGACCCTCCCACAATGGCTACCAGACCCTCCCACAGGTGCTACTAGACACTCAGGAGCTACCAGACCCTCCCTCAGGGGCTACCAGACCTTTCCCCATGTGCTACCAGACCCCCCTCAGGGACTACCAAACCCTTCCTCAGGTACTACCAGACCCACCTTCAGGGATTACCAGACCCTCCCTCAGGGGCTACCAGACCATCCCCAGGTGGAACCAGACCCTCAAGGGCTACCATATCCTCCCTAGGTGCTACCAGACCCTCCCTTGGGTGCTACCAGACCCTCCCTCAGCGGCTACCAGACCCTCATTCAGGGGATTCCATACCCTTCCCCAGGTGCTACGAGACCCTTCCTCAGGGGTTAACAGACCCTCCCTCAGGGGCTACCAGACCCTCATTAGGTACTACCAGACCCTCCCTCAGAAACTACCAGACCTTCCCTCAGGTGCCACCAGACCCTCCCTTAGGTACCACCAGACCCTCCCTCAGGGGCTACCATATCCTCCCTCAGGGGCTACTAGACCCTCCATCAGGGACTACCAGACCCGCCCTCAGGTACTACCAGACCTCTCTAAAGGACTACCAGACCCTCCCTCAAGGACTTCGAGACCTCCCTCAAGGACTTCGAGACCTCCCTCAGGGGCTACTAGACCTCCCTCAAGGACTACGAGACCTCCCTCAGGGGCTATTAGACCTCCCGCAAGGACTACCAGACCCTTCCTCAGGGACTACCAGACCTCCCTCAGGGACTACCAGACCTCTCTCAAGGACTACCAGACCCTCCCTAAGGGGTTACTAGAACTCCCTCAAGGACTACCAGACTTCCCTCAGGGATTACCAGACCTCCCACAAGGACTACCAGACCTCTCTCAAGAACTACCAGACTTCCCTCAGAGACTATCAGACCTCCCTCAAGGACTACCAGACTTCCCTCAGGGATTACCAGACCTCCCACAAGGACTACCAGACCTCCCTCAAGGACTACCAGACCCTCCCTAAGGGGCTACTAGAACTCCCTCAAGGACTACCAGACTTCCCTCAGGGATTACCAGGCCTCCCACAAGGACTACCAGACCTCTCTCAAGGACTACCAGACTTCCCTCAGAGACTATCAGACCTCCCTCAAGGACTACCAGACCTCCCTCAAGGACTACCAGACCTCCCACAGGGACTACCAGACCTCTCTCAAGGACTACCAGACTTCCCTCAGAGACTACCAGACCTCCCTCAAGGACTACCAGACCTCCCTCAAGAACTACCAGACCTCCCTCAAGAACTACCAGACCCTCTCTCAGGTACTACCAGACCCTCCCTCAGGGACTACCAGACCTCCCTCATGGACTACCAGACCTCCCTCAAGTACTACCAGACCTCCCTCAAGGACTACCAGATCTCTCTCAGAGGATACCAGACCTCCCTCAAGGAAAATCAGACTTCCCTCAGGGACTACCAGACCTCCCTCAAGGACTACCAGACCTCCCTCAAGGACTACCAGACCTCCATCAAGAACTACCAGACCTCCCTCAAGAACTACCAGACCCTTCCTCAGGTACTACCAGACCCTCCCTCAGGGACTACCACACCTCCCACAGGGACTACCACACCTCCCACAGGGACTACCACACCTCCCTCAAGGACTACCAGACCTCCCTCAAGGACTACCATACCTCCCTCAGGGACTACCAGACCTCCCTTAAGGACTACCAGACCTCCCTTAAGGACTACCAGACATCAATCAAGGACTACCTGTCCTTCCGCAGGGGATACTAGACTTCCTTTTAAGAACAACCAGACATCCCTAAAGGACTACCAGACATCCCTAAAGGACTACCAGACATCCCTCAGGGGCTATCAGACCTTCCTCAAGGACTACCAGACCTCCCTCAAGGACTACCAGACCTCCCTCATGGACTACAAGACTTCCCTCATGGACTACCAGACTTCTCTCAAGGACTACCAGACCTCCCTCAAGAACTACCAGACCTCCATCAAGAACTACCAGACCTCCCTCAAGAACTACCAGATCCTCCCTCAGGGACTACCAGACCTCCCTCAGGGACTACCAGACCTCCCTCAAGGACTAGCAGACCTCCCTCAACTAGTACCAGATCTCCCTCAGGGGCTACCAGACCTCCCTCAAGGACTACCAGACCTCCCTCACGGGCTACCAGACCTCCCTCAAGGACTACCAGACCTCCCTCAAGGACTACCAGACCTCCCTCAAGGACTACCAGACCTCCCTCAAGGACTACCAGACCTCCCTCACGGGCTACCAGACCTCCCTCAAGGACTACCAGACCTCCCTCAAGGACTACCAGACCTCCCTCAAGGACTACCAGACCTCCCTCAGGGGCTACTAGACCAGCACTCAACAATCAGCATTAATATTCAAGTATGTGCAGCTTAAGCCAGCATCTACATCACTTCTCTGTTTTCTCACCTTCACTCTCTCTTCTCACCTTCACCCTCTGTCTTCTCAACTTCACTCTCTGTCTTCTCACCTTCACTCTCTGTCTTCTCACCTTCACTCTCTGTCTTCTCACCTTCACTCTGTCTTCCCTCATTCACTCTGTCTTTTCACCTTCACTCTGTCTTCCCTCCTTCACTCTGTCTTCCCTCCTTCACTCTGTCTTCTCTCCTTCACTCTGTTTTCTCTCCTTCACTCTGTCTTCCCTCCTTCACTCGGTCTTCCCTCCTTCACTCTGTCTTCCCTCCTTCACTCTGTCTTCCCTCCTTTACTCTGTCTTCCCTCCTTCATTCTGTCTTCCCTCCTTCATTCTGTTTTCTCTCCTTTACTCTGTCTTCTCTCCTTCACTCTGCCTTCTCACCTTCACTCTGTCTTCCCTCATTCACTCTGTCTTTCCACCTTCACTCTGTCTTCCCTCATTCACCATGTCTTCTCTCCTTCACTCTGTCTTCCCTCCTTCACTATGTCTTCTCTCCTTCACTCTGTCTTCCCTCCTTCACTCTGTCTTCCCTCCTTCACTCTGTCTTCTCTCCTTCACTCTGTATTCTCTCCTTCACTCTGTCTTCCCTCCTTCACTCTGTCTTCTCTCCTTCACTCTGTCTTCCCTCCTTCACTCTGTCTTCTCTCCTTCACTCTGTCTTCCCTCCTTCACTCTGTCTTCCCTCCATTCTGTCTTCCCTCCTTCACTCTGTCTTCTCTCCTTCACTCTGTCTTCTCTCCTTCAGTTTCTGTCCTCTCTCCTTTACTCTCTGTGTTCTCTCTTTCACTCTGTCTTCTTTCCTTCACTGTCTCCTCTCCCTAACTCTATGTTCTCTCCTTCACTCTGTCTTCTCTCCTCTTTCCCTGTCTTCCCTCCTTCGCTCTGTCTTTTCTCCTTCACTTTGTCTTCTCTCCTTCACTCTGTCTCCTCTCCTTCACTCTGCCTTCCCTCCTTCACTCTGTCTTCTCTCCTTCACTCTGTCTTCCCTCCTTCACTCTGTCTCCTCTCCTTCACTGTCTTCTCTCCTTCACTCTGTGTTCCCTCCTTCACTCTGTCTTCTCTCCTTCACTCTGTCTTCCCTCCTTCACTCTGTCTTCTCTCCTTCACTCTTCTCTCCTTCATTCTGTCTTCCCTCCTTCACTCTGTCTTCTCACCTTCATTCTGTCTTCCCTCCTTCACTCTGTCTTCCCTCCTTCACTCTGTCTTCCCTCCTTCACTCTGTGTTCTCTTCTTCACTCTGTCTTCCCTCCTTCACTATGTCTTCCCTCTGTCTTCTCTCCTTCACTCTGTCTTCTCTCCTTCACTCTGTCTTCTCTCCTTCACTCTCTCTGTCTCCTCTCCTTCACTATATCTTCTCTCCTTCACTCTCTCTGTCTTCTTTCCTTCACTGTCTCCTCTCCCTAACTCTATCTTCTCTCCTTCACTTTGTCTTCTCTCCTCTTTCCCTGTCTTCTCTCCTTCACTCTCTCTCTGTCTTGTGTTATATTGTACTTCACGTGTCACAAAAAAATGACACTAGTTGTTATCTTATGTTCACGAATAAGATTCCTTTAACTACGATACATTATATATTGTTCCGTCTATCTATATTCCTCATTAAGTGGACACATAGACATGTTGAGGAAAGTTATTTAAGACTTACTGCATAGTTTACATTTAGTCTGATGATTATGTATATGGCAGACTGACGCAAGTATTTGTAACCAAACCTGAGCTTGTTGACTACAATATCCCTCAGTAATAATGGCAGAATTACCGACAATATGTTGGGTAAATGAACACAGTTCAGGACATCTCTGTCCGGAACTAAAACTTAAGTAGTTCGGACGTCACGTCCCTCTTCACTAAGGTACCCACCTCAAGAGACACTGACGTTCTCCGACGTAAAATCAATCAAAACTTAAATCTTCCATAACCTCCCGGAGATTTTGTTGACCTCATTGAACTCTGCATTAACTTCAACTGATTCTCTTTCAACAACAGACTCTACTAGCAAACATATGGGATGGGAATGGGGTTCCCCATCAGCGCCATGTAAGACAACTTATACACGGAACACCTAGAAGCTGAATCCCGCTTCGCCAATATCATACCCACCAACGTCACATAGTTACGTTATGTGGACGACGTCCTCATAACTCCCAAAGGTTTCAATGTACTGGAGCTACACACAAGACTCAAGCCAGTTGAACCGGAAATCGAATTCACACTTGAAGAGTCCAGTGACAGGTTACCATTTCTCGACGTTCTCATTCATAAATTAGATACCCCCCTTATATTCCAAGTGTACAGAAAGCCTAAAACACAAAAACAATTTCATTCACTTCTACTCCAGCCAGATGACGACGATGCCTCACTTGACGATGATGCCTCGTCTTAGACGAGGCATTATCATCAGATTTTTCTCAAGAGCACACCGAATTTACAGACCAAAGCTTCTTGACGAGGAGTGTGCATTCATACACCAAACCTTCACTGAGCTACAATTTCCTTCATTTTTCATCAAAAAATGTAAGAAAAGAGCCATACAAAATCATCAATTCACCACACTCGTACACAATACTTGCACAAGCCAACACTGGAGTCGCCATCGCAACCAGCACATCCATCAAAGACTTGACGCGAACCAAAGTGAAAAACTTTGAATCAGTCAATGGCGGTGTTTACACAATACTTTGCGGAAGTTGTGACAAGGTATACATCGGTGAAACATGTATTCTTCAATCACGTTTCAATGAACCTATCAATGTATGCAGAAACGACAACTTGAGCAGCGCATGTGTGCAGCACAGGAACTCCTCCAACCATCTTATGAGATTCAGTGACGCCGCCTAGTGATCAACGAAGCAAACTTCCGCACTCGTAAATGCCTGCGGAAGTTTGCTTGACGATTAAAAATGCCTCGAGTCATTTTTAATGGTCATTTCAGATGTCATTAAACAAAATAAAGGTAGCTTCGTCATTTCGGAGGTATTAGCCAGATTTCGAGATATATATATATATATATATATATATATATATATATATATATATATATATATATATATATATATATATATATATATATTTATATATATATATATATATATATATATATATATATATATATATATATATATATATATATATATATATATATGTGTGTGTGTGTGTGTGTGTGTGTGTGTAAAAGAAGAAAATTGAAAGTGAATATAGGATAACAAAAAGATTAGGTGACGAAAGATTGGATATCAGATTGGAGGGAGAGAGTATGGAGGAGGTGAATGTATTCAGATATTTGGGAGTGGACATGTCAGCAGATGGGTTTATGAAGGATGAGGTGAATCATAGAATTGATGAGGGAAAAAGGGTGAGTGGTGTACTTCGGAGTCTGTGGAGACAAAGAACTTTGTCCATGGAAGTAAAGAAGGGAATGTATGAGAGTATAGTTATACCAACACTCTTATGTGGGTGTGAAGCATGGGTGATGAATGTTGCAACGAGGAGAAGGCTGGAGGCAGTGGAGATGTCATGTCTGAGGTCAATGTGTGGTGTGAATATAATGCAGAGAATTCGGAGTTTGGAAATTAGGAGGAGGTGCGGGATTACTAAAAGCTATTATCCAGAGGGCTGAGGAGGGGTTGTTGAGGTGGTTCGGACATGTAGCGAGACAGAATGACTTCGAGAGTGTATAAATCTGTAGTGGAGGGAAGGCGGGGTAGGGGTCGGCCTAGGAAAGGTTGGAGGGAGGGGGTAAAGGATGTTTTGTGTGCGAGGGGCTTGGACTTCCAGCAAGCTTGCATGAGCGTATTTGATAGGAGTGAATGGAGACAAATGATTTTTAATACTTGACGTGCTGTTGGAGTGTGAGCAAAGTAACATTTATGAAGGGATTCAGGGAAACCGGCAGGCCGGACTTGAGACCTGGAGATGGGAAGTACAGTGTCTGCACTCTGAAGGAGGGGTGTTAATGTTGCAGTTTTATAACTGTAGTGTAAAGCACCCCTCTGGCAAGACAGTGATGGAGTGAATGATGATGAAAGTTTTTGTCTTGGTGGGAATCGGCCGATGTGTTAATAAAAAAAATATATATATATATATATTATATATATATCCTCTGTGTCCTTGTAATGTTTGTAAGGGCTTTACAAAACTCCTGGAGAGAGAACTGTTGTCACAATAAAATGTCACATTAGTTGCACTTGTGTACATTTACCTAACACCATCCGTCAGTGTTGTTCCGTAAAGGTGTTTATCTACGTTCATTTTATCACAGTAGAGTGAAGACTTCTGACATCATTACTGAAATATTCGAATTCATTCTTAACTCTTTCTTAATGGTATTTAATAAGCTTGAAGGAAACAAAACAAGGCTACAATGGGCTCCCTCAAACTGTTTTTTTTTTTTGTTAATGTATTAACATAATCATGCAAGATTAAGTCACTGCAAGAGGGCATCCATAACTGTGCAGTAGTAATTAGTCTTGTTTACACCTGACTTCTCAATGAACATGTTGCTGGAGTCATCAGAGGTGTGTGTATTTAGTGATGAGACTCATGATCAAGGAGTGAAGTTGATCATAGTTATAACCTTAGTGCTTGTAGTATAATAGAGAAACCTCAGTTTACGAGGTAGAAGCCTCAGTGCTGTGCCTAGGCCTGAAGCAACGTAGTTTTTAATTATTTTATTTTAATAAATGTTGAGAGTAGATCCAGTCAGCCAGTAGATACGCAGTTATAACTACCAGTGTACATATTGTTTATAATAAACAGAATGGACGGGAACTGAACCGTGGTTCTGGCACTTAGCAGGTTCACCACTGTACCAGTCAACTACGAAGCTTACAATCGGAAATGTTTTACAGACAACACTTCCGTGACACGTCTGAGTCAGAGGTCACCATCTGTGACTCACCTGTTTCTTCCCACAGCCCAGAAACTTTCACAGTACATCTCTTATCAGACACCTTAAAGCCACATTGTCTATACACTCAAGTCGTAATGGATGATTGTCCATGAATAAAGGAAAGTTCGAGTCCCCGTTATTCACCTGTTTATTCATTGACAGTCAATCATTACATCTTGAGTTCATAGCTTGTTATATTTGCTGTCTTCAGCTCATAGTTTGTTATATTTGCTGTCTTCAGCTCATAGCTTTGTATATTTGCTGTCTTCAGCTCATAACTTGTTACATTTGCTGTCTGGCGCTTGGCTCGGAGATCTCTCTTCGTTTTCGTGGTTATAAATGTTTGTTGTGATATTTGGAAAGTGTTTGACTCAGGATTACAATTTCTAAAATAATTTTATCTTATACTGTAATTATATTTGAGTTATCTAGTGTTGTCATGCTTCAGCTATGAAAGTCATGTTCAAATGTTCATTGAACACTTCTGAAAGTGACTCGACAATAAAACTTCTGATGTCTTTATTCTTCTTTATTATCATGTCTGGGAAAGTATTCCCGCGTCTAATGTTCAATTGTAGCTTTATTTTTATTCCCATCCCAGACACTGAGATATGGAACACTGTACTTGAAAAATGTAAAAGAAAAGAAAATCTGGCCTTAGTAAGAATTTTCTTAGCGTTATAACGATGTTTGGCTTATCTCTTAGTGTTATGACAATGTTTGGCTTATCTCTTAGTGTTATGACAATGTTTGGCTTATCTCTTAGTGTTATGACAATGTTTGGTTTATCTCTTAGTGTTATGACAATGTTTGGCTTATCTCTTAGTGTTATGACAATGTTTGGCTTATCTCTTAGTGTTATGACAATGTTTGGCTTATCTCTTAGTGTTATGACAATGTTTGGCTTATCTCTTAGTGTTATGACAATGTTTGGTTTATCTCTTAGTGTTATGACAATGTTTGGCTTATCTCTTAGTGTTATGACAATGTTTGGCTTATCTCTTAGTGTTATGACAATGTTTGGCTTATCTCTTAGTGTTATGACAATGTTTGGCTTATCTCTTAGTGTTATGACAATGTTTGGCTTATCTCTTAGTGTTATGACAATGTTTGGCTTATCTCTTAGTGTTATGACAATGTTTGGCTTATCTCTTAGTGTTATGACAATGTTTGGTTTATCTCTTAGTGTTATGACAATGTTTGGCTTATCTCTTAGTGTTATGACAATGTTTGGTTTATCTCTTAGTGTTATGACAATGTTTGGCTTATCTCTTAGTGTTATGACAATGTTTGGCTTATCTCTTAGTGTTATGACAATGTTTGGCTTATCTCTTAGTGTTATGACAATGTTTGGTTTATTTTTTAGTGTTATGACAATGTTTGGTTTATGTCTTAGTGTTATGACAATGTTTGGCTTATCTCTTAGTGTTATGACAATGTTTGGCTTATCTCTTAGTGTTATGACAATGTTTGGTTTATTTTTTAGTGTTATGACAATGTTTGGTTTATGTCTTAGTGTTATGACAATGTTTGGTTTATCTAAGTGTTATGACAATGTTTGGTTTATTTCTTAGTGTTATGACAATGTTTGGGTCATCTTAGTGTTATGACAATGTTTGGTTTATATTTTAGTATTGTGACAATGTTTGGTTTATCTCTTAGTGTTATAAGAACATGAGAAAGAAGGAACACTGCAGTAGGCCTACTGACTCATGCGAGGCAAGTCCATGTCACTCCCCGGCTTAAACCAATGACCCGCCTAGTCAGGTCACTTCCTCTTAAGGAAGGAGCACGGCATAAGACCTAGTAGCGCAAACTAGTCAGGTCCAACTCACACCCACTCATGTATTTATCTAACCTATTTTTAAAACTACACAACGTCTTAGCATCTATGACGGTACTCGGGAGTTTGTTCCACTCATCCACAACTCTATTACCAAACCAGTGCTTTCCTATATCCTTCCTGAATCTGAACTTTTCCAACTTGAAACCATTGCTGCGAGTCCTGTCTTGGCTAGATATTTTTAGAACGCTATGTACATCCCCTTTATTCATTCCTGTTTTCCATTTATACACCTCAATCATATCCCCCCTAATTCTACGCTTTTCTAGAGAGTGCAGATTTCTGATACATGAGATCAACTTTGTCATCCTCCTTTGTACGTTTTCCAGTGCATTTATATTCATTCTGTAATACAGTGACCAGAACTGTGCAGCATAATCTAAATGAGGCCTAACCAAAGATATATAGAGTTGAAGAACAA
Source organism: Cherax destructor (assembly GCA_009830355.1). NCBI lineage: Eukaryota > Metazoa > Arthropoda > Malacostraca > Decapoda > Parastacidae > Cherax > Cherax destructor. The sequence continues at coordinate 93,408 of WNWK01004643.1, read as the reverse complement.
CCTGAGGACTTCTATTATTTATACTTCTTGATATGAAGCCAAGGATTCTGTTAGCTTTATTGCGAACATTTATGCACTGTTGTCTTGGTTCAGATTACTGCTAACCAGAACTCCTAAATCCTTTTCACAATCAGTAATATTAAGATCTACATTATTTAATGTATATGTGGCATGGTTATTCTCCTGTCCAACATTTAGAACTTTGCATTTGTTTATATTAAACTGCATCTGCCACTTCTCCGACCACTGCATCAGTCTATTCAAATCTTCCTGGAGTGCTCTAATGTCCACGTCAGAATGAATTGGACGGACTATTTTGGTGTCATCGGCAGATTTGCTTATGTCGCTATTTATTCCATCATCTATGTCGTTTATGTAGATTGTGAACACCAAGGGGCCCAACACTGTCCCCTGTGGAACACCGCTCGTGACGTGCCCCCACACTGTTTTCTCCCCATTTATGCAAACTCTTTGCCTCATATTTGTTAACCATGCCTCTACGCAGGAAAAAATTTCTCCTATTCCGTGCGCCTTAAGTTTCCTCAATAGCCTCTGATGTGGAACTCTATCGAAAGCCTTACTGAAGTCCATATACACAATATAATATTCATTACCATCATCTACCTCCTCAAACACCTTAGTGAAAAAAGTTAGTAAATTCGTAAGACAGGAACGCCCCTTAGTAAAACCGTGTTGAGATTCATTAATCAAATTAAGCCTTTCAAGATGGCTACGAATTGCCTTGGCAATTATAGATTCCATAAATTTTCCCACTATGGAGGTAAGGCTTATTGGTCTATAGTTCGAAGCTAAGGACCTGTCACCTGTCTTGTAAATAGGTATTACATTTACCATTTTCCACTTGTCTGGCACTATGCCAGTTTGGAGTGATATATTGAAAAGATTTGCCAAATTTTTGCTAAGTTCCTCTTTACATTCCTTTAAAACCCTTGCAAACAGTTCATCAGGGCCTGGGGATTTGTTAGGTTTTAATTTCTCTATTTGTCTGAGGACCATGTCACTAGTTACCCTAATAGTGCATAGTTTATTATCGTCCTGTTCTACTTAATTTATTTCTGGAATTTCGCTAGTATCTTCCTGGGTAAAAACTGAGAGGAAGTATTGAAAATTTCACACATATCCTTATCACTGTCAGTGATCTGACCTGAGTTTCTCTTAAGTGGGCCTATCTTGTTCCATAATCTTACTTGTGTATACCTGAAAGAACCCTTTTGGGTTAGTCTTCGAATCCCTTGCGACCTTAGCCTCATAATCCCTTTTTGCTTTTCTTATTCCTTTTTTTATTTCTATCTTTAATTGAAAATATTGATTTCTTATCTGCCCATCCCCTCTTTTGATACGCTTATATGTCTCTCTTTTGACCAATGAGATGTTTTAATCTATTGTTCATCCATTTGGAATAATTTCTGTTAGATCTAATTTCCCTACTCGTAACAAAAGTTGTCTGTGCAGCTAGAACTACGCTCTGGAAAACGTCATATTGGCAACCAACACCACCTACCTGACCCATAGTAAGGTCATCCCAATTTAGCCCACCCAGGTAATTTCTCAGCCCCATGAAGTCGGCCAAGCGAAAGTCTGGAACAAAGACTTGATTGCAGTTTACTGGGTAATTCCATAATATATTGAAACTAAGTGATGTGTTATCGCTTTCCCCAAGCTCATCATTAACCTCAAGATTATTAATTAGTGATTCTGTGTTATGACAATGTTTGGTTTATCTCTCAGCGTTATGACAATGTTTGGTTTATGACTCAGCGTTATGACAATGTTTGGATTATGACTCAGCATTATGACAATGTTTAGTTTATGACTCAGCGTTATGACAATGTTTGGTTTATGACTCAGCGTTATGACAATGTTTAGTTTATGACTCAGCGTTATGACAATGTTTGGTTTATGACTCAGCGTTATGACAATGTTTGGTTTATGACTCAGCGTTATGACAATGTTTGGTTTATGACTCAGCGTTATGACAATGTTTGGTTTATGACTCAGCGTTATGACAATGTTTGGTTTATGACTCAGCGTTATGACAATGTTTGGTTTATGACTCAGCATTATGACAATGTTTGGTTTATGACTCAGCATTATGACAATGTTTGGTTTATGACTCAGCGTTATGACAATGTTTGGTTTATGACTCAGCGTTATGACAATGTTTGGTTTATGACTCAGCGTTATGACAATGTTTGGTTTATGACTCAGCGTTATGACAATGTTTGGTTTATGACTCAGCATTATGACAATGTTTGGTTTATGACTCAGCATTATGACAATGTTTGGTTTATGACTCAGCGTTATGACTGGTTTATGACTCAGCATTATGACAATGTTTGGTTTATGACTCAGCGTTATGACTGGTTTATGACTCAGCATGGTGCTAAGAGATAAGAGTGTCAGGTTCAGTTGTGGTGAGACTGATGCAGACAATAATAAACTTCTTAACATTAAAGTCTCACTGGTTTTGGAACCAAGAATAATTATGAAGCTTCTTATTTAACGAACCTCAGCCCATTTAATATGCAAATCCAGTCATGTGATAGTAATCACTGATCAATAACACATAAACCTACCTGGAGACTGTATAAGTCGACCCCCCCTCAGCTGGTAGGGACCAGAGCAGGAAAATACATATGAATGAGAGAGTAACCTTCCATCAAGTAAGTAAATGGTCCAGAGAACCGACAAGTTGATAAAGTAGACATATATGCGGAACATGTATATTTCGACCTCTAGATGTGTTGTTCTTCAGTAAGTTACTGAAGACGAAATATCTTCTTCCCAGAATCACTCTGAGTTCCTCACCAAAATGCTTAAAACTCGCTTCTACAACTCTGTTTCCGTTCTACTGATTTTTCTACGAGGAGTCAAAAAATTATGACCTGAGCATAATGGTACTCGCCCTTTCTAATAAACACCAATACTTACGTGATTGATAAATTAGACACATGTCCAACACTTGGGTATCTTTATTAAGGAAACGCTTCGCCACACAGTGGCTTCATCAGTCCATACAAAGAAGAATGGTGAAGATCAGAAGTTTGAGGTAATCATTCCGTAAATCTTTTCAAGATTGATGAACTAATTACATCAACTCCAGGCTGAGGGACTGATTACCTCAAACTCCTTCTGATCTTCACCATTCTTCTTTGTATGGACTGATGAAGCCACTGTGTGGCGAAGCGTTTCCTTAATAAAGATACCCAAGTGTTGGACATGTGTCTAATTTATCAATCACGTAAGTATTGGTGTTTATTAGAAAGGGCGAGTACCATTATGCTCAGGTCATAATTTTTGACTCCTCGTAGAAAACTCCGTAGAACGGAAACAGAGTTGTAGAAGCGAGTTTTAAGCATTTTGGTGAGTAACTCAGAGTGATTCTGGGAAGGAGATATTTCGTGTTCAGTAACTTACTGAAGAACAACACATCTAGAGGTCGAAATATACATGATCCGCGTCATACTGTCTCCTATAAATTCGTCTCTTCTCTACAAAGACGTTTTGATTGGACGAACGATGAACTAAGCCGACGGGTAGAAATAAAGACAGTATGTTTGCACTTATACCATAATTGCGACGTTTCGTCCACCAATAGACTGCCTCAGACATACAGTATACCCGACACATGAAAACTGTTATGGTGATACCGACAAGACGTGGAAAAGCTACTTATGTACAGCTCAAGACGTTTATTAGAGACGTTTCGCCACGAGAGACTTCTTCAGTCCTACTGATAATATCTGTTTTATTATCTGAGTGACACAGTAGCACACGTTGTCTTGGACACACCCTCATTTACTCTCTCCATCCCCTCCCCTCTTTCTTGCTGTTTCTATCACTGTACATACATGCTGTCAGTGTAGTTTATATCAGTGTAGACAGTTTCTATAAGTGTAGATTGTTTGTATCAGTGTAGACAGGTTTCAACTCTTGCATGAAGGTCTCAGTAGGCACGACTCTTCATGTAGGTCTCAGCAGGCACGACTCTTCATGTAGGTCTCAGCAGGCACGACTCTTCATGTAGGTCTCAGCAGGCACGACTCTTCATGTAGGTCTCAGCAGGCACGACTCTTCATGTAGGTCTCAGTAGGCACGACTCTTCATGTAGGTCTCAGCAGGCACGACTCTTCATGTAGGTCTCAGCAGGCACGACTCTTCATGTAGGTCTCAGCAGGCACGACTCTTCATGTAGGTCTCAGCAGGCACGACTCTTCATGTAGGTCTCAGCAGGCACGACTCTTCATGTAGGTCTCAGCAGGCACGACTCTTCATGTAGGTCTCAGCAGGCACGACTCTTCATGTAGGTCTCAGCAGGCACGACTCTTGCACGAAGGTCTCAGCAGGCACGACTCTTGCACGAAGGTCTCAGCAGGCACGACTCTTGCACGAAGGTCTCAGCAGGCACGACTCTTGCACGAAGGTCTTAGCAGGCACGACTCTTGCACGAAGGTCTTAGCAGGCACGACTCTTGCACGAAGGTCTCAGCAGGCACGACTCTTGCATGAAGGTCTCAGCAGGCACGACTCTCTCATGAAGGTCTCAGCAGGCACGACTCTTGCACGAAGGTCTTAGCAGGCACGACTCTTGCACGAAGGTCTCAGCAGGCACGACTCTTGCATGAAGGTCTCAGCAGGCACGACTCTTGCATGAAGGTCTCAGCAGGCACGACTCTTGCACGAAGGTCTCAGCAGGCACGACTCTTGCACGAAGGTCTTAGCAGGCACGACTCTTGCACGAAGGTCTCAGCAGGCACGACTCTTGCATGAAGGTCTCAGCAGGCACGACTCTTGCATGAAGGTCTCAGCAGGCACGACTCTTGCACGAAGGTCTTAGCAGGCACGACTCTTGCACGAAGGTCTCAGCAGGCACGACTCTTGCATGAAGGTCTCAGCAGGCACGACTCTTGCATGAAGGTCTCAGCAGGCACGACTCTTGCACGAAGGTCTCAGCAGGCACGATTCTTGCACGAAGGTCTCAGCAGGCACGACTCTTGCATGAAGGTCTCAGCAGGCACGACTCTTGCATGTAGGTCTTAGCAGGCACGACTCTTGCACGAAGGTCTCAGCAGGCACGACTCTTGCACGAAGGTCTCAGCAGGCACGACTCTTGCACGAAGGTCTCAGCAGGCACGACTCTTGCACGAAGGTCTCAGCAGGCAATAATGTCTATAATTCCTGCACAAGTAATTAATCTTGGTTAATCATGATCTCAGCACTACGTCCCTTTCTACATTACATCTTAACAAACATTATAATACATCGTAAGAACGTTTTTTTTAACCCATGATATACCCAGAGTCGTATTATCCAGTAGGCACAATAAGACCTACGAAACTGTTGATTGTCTGGTCGACCAGGCTGTTGCTGCTGGCGGCTCACCTGACAACATATACACTGCAATGTTTCTTATACATGCTAGTAACAGGTATAAGAAATATTGTTTATCACTAAGTCTGTCTTACACTTCCTCCAGTATCTCTCACTCCAGTATGTTGTTATAGTAATGTGAGACATGAGAGTGGGCCCTCCAGCGTCTTCTATGTGTGGATCATAGCTCCTCTCTCTCGCCTTCCATCACAGAGTACATCTTCATTCAGAGTACATCTTCCTTCAGAGAGTATATCTTCCTTCAGAGAGTACAACTTGCTTTAGAGAGTACATCTTCCTTCAGAGAGTACATCTTCCTTCAGAGAGTACATCTTCCTTCAGAGAGTACATCTTCCTTCAGAGAGTACATCTTCCTTCAGAGTACAACTTGCTTTAGAGAGTACATCTTCCTTCAGAGAGTACATCTTCCTTCAGAGAGTACATCTTCCTTCAGAGAGTACATCTTCCTTCAGAGAGTATATCTTCCTTCAGAGAGTACATCTTCCTTCAGAGAGTACATCTTCCTTCAGAGATTACATATTCCTTCAGAGAGTACATCTTCCTTCAGAGTACATCTTCCTTCAGAGAGTATATCTTCCTTCAGAGATTACATCTTCCTTCAGAGAGTACATCTTCCTTCAGAGTACATCTTCCTTCAGAGTACATCTTCCTTCAGAGAGTACATCTTCCTTCAGAGAGTACATCTTCCTTCAGAGATTACATCTTCCTTCAGAGAGTACATCTTCCTTCAGAGAGTACATCTTCCTTTAGAGAGTACATCTTCCTTCAGAGAGTACATCTTCCTTTAGAGAGTACATCTTCCTTCAGAGTACATCTTCCTTCAGAGAGTACATCTTCCTTCAGAGAGTATATCTTCCTTCAGAGATTACATCTTCTTTCAGAGAGTACATCTTCCTTCAGAGAGTACATCTTCCTTTAGAGAGTACATCTTCCTTCAGAGAGTACATCTTCCTTTAGAGAGTACATCTTCCTTTAGAGAGTACATCTTCCTTCAGAGTACATCTTCCTTCAGAGAGTACATTTTCCTTCAGAGTACATCTTCCTTCAGAGTACATCTTCCTTTAGAGAGTACATCTTCCTTCAGAGAGTACATCTTCCTTCAGAATACATCTTCCTTCAGAGAGTACATTTTCCTTCAGAGTACATCTTCCTTCAGAGAGTACATCTTCCTTCAGAGTACATCTTCCTTCAGAGAATACATATTCCTTCAGAGAGTACATCTTCCTTCAGAGAGTACATCTTCCTTCAGAGTACATCTTCCTTCAGAGTACATCTTCCTTCAGAGTACATCTTCCTTCAGAGAGCACATCTTCCTTTAGAGAGTACATCTTCCTTCAGAGAGTACATCTTCCTTTAGAGAGTACATCTTCCTTTAGAGAGTACATCTTCCTTCAGAGAGTACATCTTCCTTCAGAGTACATCTTCCTTTAGAGAGTACATCTTTCTTCAGAATACATCTTCCTTCAGAGAGTACATCTTCCTTCAGAGTACATCTTCCTTCAGAGTACATCTTCCTTCAGAGTACATCTTCCTTCAGAGAATACATCTTCCTTCAGAGAGTACATCTTCCTTCAGAGAGTACATCTTCCTTCAGAGTACATCTTCCTTCAGAGAGTGCATCTTCATTCAGAGAGTACATCTTCCTTCAGAGAGTACATCTTCCTTCAGAAAGTACATCTTCCTTCAGAGTACATCTTCCTTCAGAGAGTGCATCTTCCTTCAGAGAGTACATCTTCCTTCAGAAAGTACATCTTCCTTCAGAAAGTACATCTTCCTTCAGAGTACATCTTCCTTTAGAGAGTGCATCTTCCTTCAGAGAGTACATCTTCCTTCAGAGAGTACATCTTCCTTCAGAGTACATCTCCACGTCGTGGTGTTCCTAGTACTGGAAGTGTTTTATTTCTATGAACGAGATAAACTCTCGAATTTTGTTCATCAGTGTTATCACAGATGTTCTGAATGATACTGTGAACACTGAACAATGCTCCCTCCCCTCCCGGCCACCCTACCTATACGAACCCCGACCTCCCTCCCGACCAGCTTCCCTCCCTCCCTGCCTCCTTCCCTCCCCACCTGTATCCCTCCCTCCCTGCCTCCCTCCCTACCTCCAATCCCCTCCCCCTCCCTCCCTATGTTTCATTGGACATTACTCACTACACAATATTCTTGGGTCCTCGCTCTTTGCCCTTCATTCTCTTTCACTTTCCACCTGTCCTTGCTCTTTTTAACTCTCTGTCTGTCTGTCTCTCTCTCACTATGCATGTCACTCACTTCCCTTAACAAGTTATATTAGAAAGATAGTAACATGTCATGTTAGTTATTACAGTCTCACAACAATAACAACTCACCTAAGTTATTTCTGTCTTCCAATAAGATCAAAAGAGATTCATCAGAGTTCTCTTTAAGAATAAAAATTCTTGACAGTTTCTGAGTAATGAAGATTTACACTTCCTGTGTGAGTAACACCGAGTGAGTCACCCTGACACTTCCTGTGTAACACCAGTGAGTCACCCTGACACTTCCTGTGTGAGTAACACCGAGTGAGTCACCCTGACACTTCCTGTGTAACACCAGTGAGTCACCCTGACACTTCCTGTGTGAGTAACACCAGTGAGTCACCCTGACACTTCCTGTGTGAGTAACACCGAGTGAGTCACCCTGACACTTCCTGTGTAACACCAGTGAGTCACCCTGACACTTCCTGTGTGAGTAACACCAGTGAGTCACCCTGACACTTCCTGAGTAACACCGAGTGAGTCACCCTGACACTTCCTGAGTAACACCGAGTGAGTCACCCTGACACTTCCTGTGTGAGTAACACCAGTGAGTCACCCTGACACTTCCTGAGTAACACCGAGTGAGTCACCCTGACACTTCCTGAGTAACACCGAGTGAGTCACCCTGACACTTCCTGAGTAACACCGAGTGAGTCACCCTAACACTTCCTGAGTAACACCAGTGAGTCACCCTGACACTTCCTGAGTAACACCAGTGAGTCACCCTGACTCAGAGGTCGCTGCAGTCCTCACACTAACATATCTACAACCTTTGACGGGTTTCCAGAGTTTTCCTACTGCTGCAGCACAGCCCTGGGCCAGGCTTGTCTGGTGCTTACCTGATGAACCAGGCTGTTGCTGCTCCTGCTGCTGGAGGCATACCACAATGTTACAGCACATTTATTTTGCAGATTGCTACTACTACTTGTGTGTGTGTTATTTAGTTACCATTTTATCCTAGGCACATGTCGATTAGACAATAGGCCTATTGTGTATGCGTGCGTGTGTATGGTGTAGTAGTTACCATTTTGTGTGAGTGTGTGTACTCACCTAGTTGTACTCACCTAGTTGTGGTTGCAGGGGTCGATTCATAGCTCCTGGCCCCGCCTCTTCACTGGCCGCTACTGGGTCACTCTCCCCGCGCCATGAGCTTTATCATACCTCTTCTTAAAGCTATGTATGGAGCCTGCCTCCACTACATCGCTTCCTAAACTATTCCACTTCCCGACCACTCTGTGACTGAAGAAATACTTCCTAACATCCCTGTGATTCATCTGAGTCTTCAACTTCCAACTGTGTCCCCTTGTTGCTGTGTCCCATCTCTGGAACATTCTGTCTCTGTCCACTTTGTCAATTCCTCTCAGTATCTTATATGTTGTTATCATGTCCCCCCTATCTCTCCTGTCCTCCAGTGTCGTCAGGTCGATTTCCCTTAACCTCTCCTCGTAGGACATACCCCTTAGCTCCGGGACTAGTCTTGTTGCAAACCTTTGCATTTTCTCGAGCTTCTTCACGTGCTTGGCTAGGTGTGGGTTCCAAACTGGTGCTGCATACTCCAGTATGGGCCTAACGTACACAGTGTACAGGGTCCTGAACGATTCTTTATTAAGATGTCGGAATGCTGTTCTTAGGTTTCCTAGGCGCCCGTATGCTGCAGCAGTTATTTGGTTGATGTGCGCCTCAGGAGATGTTCCTGGTGTTATACTCACCCCAAGGTCTTTTTCCTTGATTGAGGTTTGCAGTCTCTGGCCCCCTAGGCTGTACTCCGTCTGCGGTCTTCTTTGCCTTTCCCCAATCTTCATGACTTTACAGTTGGTGGGGTTGAACTCCAGGAGCCAATTGCTGAACCAGGCTTGCAGCCTGTCCAGATCCCTTTGTACTTCTGCCTGGTCCTCGTCCGACTGAATTCTTCTCATCAACTTCACATCATCTGCAAACAGGGACACTTTGGAGTCTATTCCTTCCGTCATGTCGTTCACAAATACCAGAAACAGCACTGGTCCCAGGACTGACCCCTGTGGAACCACACTCGTCACCGGCGTGTGTGTGTGTGTGTGTGTGTGTGTGTGTACTAGCTCAACAAGCAGTATATTATATTATTGTAACCACGAACGAGTGGTATTGATCAATAATATAATATAATATACTGCTTGTTGAGCTAGTACACCAAACAGGGAGTAGAATGAAATTAGTTTAGAGGTATACACACCACCGTATGTCCTTGGGTAGCGAGTACAACATTCAGTTCTACTGGATGCGCTACTCTTAAGGATTGTGTGGTTCAGTGGACTAGAGCGTCATGTGTTTCCGCTCATCATGAGGCGGACCAAATCATGGGTTCGACCCTGGCTAGTGCAGTGTAGTTATTGATATATATATATATATATATATATATATATATATATATATATATATATATATATATATATATATATATATATATATATGCATGAGGAGAGTACAGTAAAGATATCAGCTGAAGAAAAGTGTAATTTATCTGTTAGTGTTTTATAGAAGATTAGATAATGGGAGATAAAGTGAAGAGTAACAATAGACGAGGGACAACAGGTGACATTGTTGGTACAATCAAGAGGGAGGGGAGCCCTAAATCAGTAGGGGATTATATACCACATGAGAAGTGGGAGGATCTACCCATGAGAGAGAGGATAACTCCACTTCCCTGAATCAAGAGCCCCTCACCGCATCAAGGCACTTCCCTCAAGGGATACTGAGATTTCTCATTTAACGTCACGAGTAACATGTCGGCCATATTGGACGTGAAGCCACTTTGAGAACTATTATGTAAATATTCCATATATATGAGAGATCAGTTTCATGTGTAAGCGTCTACCATGGTGAGTGACTCATGTGTAAGCGTCTACCATGGTGAGTGACGCATGTGTAAGCGTCTACCATGGTGAGTGACGCATGTGTAAGCGTCTACCATGGTGAGTGACTCATGTGTAAGCGTCTACCATGGTGAGTGACGCATGTGTAAGCGTCTACCACGGTGAGTGACGCATGTGTAAGCGTCTACCATGGTGAGTGACGCATGTGTAAGCGTCTACCATGGTGAGTGACTCATGTGTAAGCGTCTACCATGGTGAGTGACTCATGTGTAAGCGTCTACCATGGTGAGTGACTCATGTGTAAGCGTCTACCATGGTGAGTGACTCATGTGTAAGCGTCTACCATGGTGAGTGACTCATGTGTAAGCGTCTACCATGGTAAGTGACGCATGTGTAAGCGTCTACCATGGTGAGTGACGCATGTGTAAGCGTCTACCATGGTGAGTGACTCATGTGTAAGCAACACACACTATATATATATACGTATATATATATATATATATATATATATATATATATATATATATATATATATATATATATATATATATATTGTCGTGCCGATTAGGTAAAACTGGTCAATTAGCAAGAACTCATCTAAAATTAAGTCCTTTCTAAAATTTTCTCTTATACATTTAAATATATATTTTTTTCATTTATGTTAATGTAAGAATTTATAATTTTGTACCAAGAGAAACTTTGAAAACTTACCTAACCTTATTATAACAAGCGCAATTTAATTTAGCCTAACCCATCCAAATATATTTTAGATACGTTTACAATAATTTAATAATAAACAAACACAATGAACTATATTTTTTCATTAGGTTCAGAATGATTTTGGCGAAATTATTGCATACACAAATTTTCACTTGTCTTATAAGTTTTGCCTAATCGGCACGACATATATATATATATATATATATATATATATATATATATATATATATATATATATATATATATATATATATATATATATATATATATCGTGCCGAATAAGTAAAACTGGTCAATTAGCAAGAACTCAATTAAAATTAAGTCCTTTCTAAAATTTTCTCTCATACGTTTAAAGATATATTTTTTCATTTAATAATTTTGTACCAAAAAAGAACATTATTATTATTATTATTATTATAATCAAAAGAAGCACTAAACCACAAAATAACATTAGAAAACTTACCTAACATTATTATAACAAGCGCAATTTAATTTAGCCTAATCCAATTAAATATATTTTAGATAAGTTTACAATAATTAATTAATAAACAAACACAATGAAACATATTTTTTTCGTTAGGTTTAGAATGATTTTTGCGAAATTATTACATACACAAATTTTCGCTTGCCTTATTAGGTAAAACGAGCGTTGCTATTTAAGCAAAAATCGAAAGTTTTACATATTCGGCACGACATACTATAGTGCTAGTCACGGCATTATGCCGCCCCTCCCCCACACACGTACCAAAACACAAACACATACCATGAAAGATTATAATACGTATATATATTTGGACACTTACTGAGGTTTTAATACTTGGTGCTGCGTCCTTTACACTTAATCACGTCCCTCAGCCATGTAGGAAGACTCTCATACAAATTCTTGAGGGTTTGGAAAGATATATTATTCCATGCCTCATGTAGAGCAGCCTCCAGCTGCAGGATGGAACTGATATCCTTGTCCAGTAAACTTCGTTTCACTATTGACCAGAGGTTCTCAATAGGGTTTAGGGTTTAGCCCCACACTTGTAAAACGCCTCAGGTAAATTGTCACACAATAACTCCAGGTAATTATACTAGCTCATATACTGTTTTTTGGGAATCACAATGAGTTCACCAACACTCTGAGCATTGAAACACCCCCAAACCATGAGCGAGTCCGGGTGTTTGGTGGTCCCACAGGTGTAGCGTGGGTCTACTACCTCTAGGCCGGTACACATGTCCCCCACGGTTACAGGTGACGGTGAAGGTTGCTTCATCACTACAAAGTACTTCAGACCACTGTTGAGGAGTCCAGTGAAGATATTTCTTTGCATAATCCAGCCTACGTTTCTTCTGTGGCTTGAAGAGGATCGGTTTCTTAACCTGGCGGTGACTACTGTAGCCCAGTTCTGACACACGTCTGTTAACAGTTCTTACAGACACCTCTGAGAGAAGATGTGGGTTCTTTTCTTTCAATTCTCTAGCAGTTATCTTAGGTGTACTCTCTAACTTCTTCAATACAGTTAAGGTACGAACAGATGTCTTCGAGGGGCCAGGCCGAGGTTTGGCAGACTGTAACTCGACATTGCCACCAGCCTTGAAACGCTGCACCCAGTTCCTCACTGAATGCTCACTCACACCAACATTCTCCACTATTTCTTTCGTCTGGTGCCCAGCTTTGTGAAGCCCTATGATTTGAGCTTTAGTTTCAGGTGTTAAAGACTTCCTTTTATCCATAATCAAACATGTATAGCCCCAAAACCAAAGGGAACACCGGACAAAAGATGGGGCGGATGAGAGACAAAAGTGCAACATTTCGTCTCACGGTGGCAGCCACGTGAGCACTGAGTCACTGTGGAGTGTGGTGGCATGCCGTGACATCATGCTAACAGCTGCTACCCAGCATAATGCACTGACGAAAAAGAACCCCCTGTGTGGTAGGCCTTTGATTTTCGTCACGGCATATGTATATGTATATAAACACATATATGTATATAAACACATTAGTCGTTTTCCTCTGAGGCAGGATGACCCTAAAAAGAAACACTGTCATCATAACTCACTCCATCAGTCTTGCCAGAGTCAAGCAGATACTACACTTCAAAAACTGCAACATATAGCCACTCCTTCAGAGTGCAGGCACTGTACTTCCCACCTCCAGGGCTCAAGTCCGGCTAACTTGTTTCCCCAAATCCTTTCATTATTACTTCGCTCAAACTTCAACACCACGTCAATTCATAACCATTTGTCTCCATTCACTCCTAACACACTCATTCTATTTTGTTCCATCCTCTCTAAATGTCTGAACCACCTCAACAACCCTTCTTCAGGCCTGTGGATAATACTTTCAGTAACCCCCCACATTTTAGTCTCTGGGCTACGGATTCTCTGCATAATATTCACACAACACATTGCCAGCACATCTCCACTGCCTCCAGCCTTCTTCTTGCTGCAACCTTCACAAACCATGCTTCACACCCATGTAAGAGCGTTGGTACTAATATACTCTCATACATTCCCCACTTTGCTTCTATGCGTAACGTTCTTTGTCTCTACAGACTCCTCAATGCACCACTCACCTTTTTTTTTCCTCTCCAATTCTATGATTCACCTCGTCTTCCATAGATCCATCTGACAAGTCCACTCCCAAGTATCTGAATACATTCACCTCCTCCATACTCTCTACCTCCAATCTGATATCCAACCTTTCATCACCTAATTTTTTTGTTATCCTCATCACCTTACTCTTTCCTCTATTCACTTTCAATTTACTTCTTTCACATACCCTCCCAAACCCGTTCACCAACCTCAGAAACTTCTCTTCCGAATCTCCCAAAAGCACAGTGTCATCAGCATGATATATATATCTTGCATAGAGGCGGCCATGATGCTTCAACCAAACCCGCCTGGCTGTGGGATCCGAGAAGGCAGTGGTTCGTGCATCAAGGGCGTATATCAATAACCAGTGCAGTAGTAAACTAGACTTCAAGAATGCGTTTAATTTCCTGAAACGTGGCGTGGTATAACAGCAAGGAATCAATGTTCCTATTTGGGTAGCATGAAATCACTTCATCAGAGGTGTCCAGCAAGGATATTCCTAGTTGCATTTCTCTTCTGTATAGCAGTTAGGGAAACAACTGTCAAACTGACTGGTGAGCTAAACCTGTGGATCCTGGATGATGGCACACTGGCAGACACAGATATTGCTCAGATGATGACTCGGGACTGGCCATGAGACTCATCCTTAATCCATCCAAATGTAAAATAATCTCAGCCAATCCACGACTGACTGATACAGTGATATCCACAATACTAAGTATGTCAACCATTGCCCTCACAAATAGCGTCCTGCTTGGAGCACTTCTTGCAGCTAATGCCATTGACACAATTCAAGAGAATGAACCAGACGATTTGAGGAGGATGGAACAAGGAATAGGCAACCTAGACGGCCACACGATGCCTTCGAGGTACTGTCTCACAAATGCTTGAGTCTGCCCAGGCTAACGTATTTCCTAAGATGTGCACCCTCATATGACAACCCTATACTACATGAATACAACAGTCTCCTCAGACTGATATTCACAAAACTACTTAACCTTACTCTATAAGACGGGCAGTGGGACCAAGTGACACTTGCAGTCAGACTACGAGGAACTGGTGTCTGGAAGGTATTGCGCCCCCGAATGGGACCCATTGTATATAATGTATATTTATGTATATATTATCTTTCATATAATTTTATATTGCCGATATTTTTAATAACAGCTAAAATGAAAATATCTTGCTTTATATTATTATTTGACTTATTATATTAGTTTATGAATGCAGGTAGGATGTAACATTTACACTTCACTGTGCTCACTGTTGGAGAGTTGTGACTGGCTGTTCGCTCTCGCAAATTGCCTTGCTAACTACCAGCTCGCTTGTTTACCTGCCGGCGTCGCTGGAGTAGCACTGGCTAGTCACCTGAAGTTGGAGACTGCAGTCCCTACCTCACTCTCTCTAGATCTGCTTCTTGTCCTAGGAGCACTCCCTCTCTCTCGTCTCTCTGGCTGTTTGTTCGTGATTTAGACTCTGATTTTGGTATAGTATGATTTCGTTAGAGTCGAAACATACTTCCTGTAACTCTGTTCACAGAGCAGTGTTCAGACTTAAGTGATTTTTGACGTTTTGCAGAGGTTGTGTGTCGTGTGGAGACATCTTGTTCATCCCTGGTCCCAAGCTGAAGCTTCTGACATACTTTATGTGGCATCTACGCACCGTCGTAGTCGGGGATTTGGTTATGCTGAACTTAATAATAATAATAATTTTTATTTAGACATGATACAAAGAAGTAACACATAGTTCTGGGTATAAATGAGGTGTACATGCCAAAAGCCCCTAATATGCTGAGCATTGTGGGCATTCTTAAAATTAATTAACAGTAGACTATATGGTAAAAAATTATGGTTGATAATTTACAAAATAAGTATAATTGTGTATTTAAGTAGTGAAATTTGAATATAAGTTGAACATAATAATTTATTAATTGCAGCAATGCAATTAATTAAATCAGATCAAACAAATTAAAACAATTAGTTGTATTGCAATTACAGTTTATATGTTCATTAGATGAGTTAATGCTATATAAACAGAGATAGCTCAATATGCATTATTTATAACAGGTTTTTACATTTAAGTGATTAATTAACTTTGTTGGTAATGTTAAATATTGTGCACTTAGGTTTGGGTGAGGTGGTTTTTCAGCAGCATTTTGAATTGAGGTACAGGCTGGGTTTCTTTGGCAATCACAGGTAATGAATTCCAAATTTTCGGGCCTTTAATGTGTATTGAGTTTTTGCATAGTGTTAGATGGACACGGGGAACATCGAGGAGTGATCTGTGTCTTGTGTTATGGTCATGTGTCCTGTTAAGTTTGGTAAGGAGAAGTTTGAGTGGTGGGTTAATATTTGAGTTTAGTGTTCTATGTATGTAATAGGCAGAGTAAAAAGTATGGATGTCTTGTATGGTGAGTAAGTTTAGATTTTTGAATATTGTTGGAGTATGTTGCCTGGAGTGTGAATTTGTTATCAGTATTAAGGGAGTTTTATGACTTTTATGGAGGATCTGTTGAAGGTCCCCAGTTAGGGTCGTTATTTTGTCTCCTTGTTCCTGACACTGTGCTGCTGCTTTGTACACTATTGCTGTTTGGCGAATGGTTCATCATATTGTTCAAGCAAACTGTTTTGATTGTCTTGATGGTCGAGAAGACAGATTATTTAAGGACTGGTTGTCAGTCACTGTTTAAGTCTTAAGTCGAGTCTAGTCTTACTGAGACATAATGAGCACTTTGAAAACACACACACATTCTCACACACCTATATATACTTGTATTATTCGTATTCATGACTATATCTCATCACAGCAAAGTACCAGATGGTACTAAAGATTTGTACTGTACGAAATGTGCCGTCAGCACTATACTACTATATGTACAATTTAATATTGCATTACAAGAGAAGTGAAAAAGCTTATATCCTAAATTATATCAAACTTATTTACTTTGATATTGTCCACCTAGACACTTTTGTTTTTAAGATCACAAATTTTATTTCATTAGTTTAAGTTCAACCAGTTGGAATCCCAAAGCACTGTTGTCTCTTAACTTTATTGGATAACTGGATTAGAATTTCTGACAAACTTACAAAACCAGAAACAGGCTAGATGTTAGAGAAGGATCAATAAGTTGACCTAGTATTCTCTGGAGATGTCTATACTTTATGGATATCGCATTTTGTAACAGAAGACATCACAGATTACACTCCTGCGACGACTCTCTATGTGTGCCATCCGGTGAACTTGTAGCAGCAATTCTCCCTGAACATCTTAGGGACAACTACATGTAGTTACACTGGGATGGCCCAGTAATGGAGACCATAGCGTCAAAAAGGCTTGAGGGAGTACGTTGGGAAGGACAAAGCTCGCCTCTTAGCAGTGAGAGTTCTTCATGGGAATTTCCTGTTGGCTGTCCTTAATTCTTCTCTTAGAACACGCCTCGACCCACAGACCATCCGCAATGGTGTTGCCCTTCGCCTTTCCGCGCTATCCTCGCTCAACACAGGTGTATCTGTGTCAATCTGCAGACCGATTCGGGTACCATGGTCCTGTTTGCCATAGATTCAAGGGAAAGACTGTATGGCATGAAGAGGTTAATAACATCATTAAGAGGATCCTTGTAACAACAGATACCAAGAAATAAGAAAATCAACCCAACTATGCAGATCCGATGGTAACCAAACGCGTTCAGATGGAATTACCTTGGAAGCCAGCAAGAAGGTGTGGGGCTACACATGTTCATCCACACTGATACCTATCTCCCATACATATCGGAGGAAGGAGGGAAGCTGACAGCTTCAGGTAGATCCAAAAGTCTAGAAAATATGGTGAACTTGTCCATCAGTATATATTTGTTCTCGAAGGTTCAAAGGCCCTCGGTCCATGCGGAAAGAGTGCATCCAAGTTCCTTTAAGGAGCTAGGCGAACTAAGGGTCACAGGGAAGCTAGTCTTCTGTTCCAGTGCTGCAGTAGCGGTACTTTCTGTTGTATCCTTGGCATGATAGTCCCCTCAAGGGAGGTTCCTTGATGCTGGTGAGGGGCTCTTGATCTAGGGAATTGGATCCGTGCTCCGGTTCCCTGAATTGAGCCTGAATACCTTCCATATCCCCCCACGTGCGCTGTATAATATAACGGGTTTAGCGCTCCCCCATGATTTTAATAATAATTGGTATGATAGTGGTATGACTGACACCGTCATGCTCCCACCTCGCCTCTGAGAGAACTTTCCCTCTATCTCTTGTTGATCGAGAAACACAGCACAGCTTCTGAGGATGCACCAGAGTACAAATGATCTTGAGCTAAATCTTATGATCTCCACATGGCTTGTGTGTGTGTGTACTCACCTAATTGTGGTTGCAGGGGTCGATACTCAGCTCCTGGCCCCGCCTCTTCGCTGTCCGCTACTGGGTCTCTTCTCTCCCTGCTCCATGAGCTTTATCATACCTTGTCTTAAAACTATGCCATCCCAGGTTACACAGCCATTCACAATTGTAGGACAGATCAGCGAGGGGGTGGAATAGCTATATATTACTCAGATCAACTTGAATGTATCAATAACTCTTGCATAAGGGATGAGCATGGAGAATATATTATAGCTAAATTTAAATCAAAAGACCTGCAAAAACCCCTCACAGTGATAAACATCTACAGATTACCACAGTCAAACATTCACCATTTTAGTGAAAAACTAGGTAACCTAATAACTGATGCACACATGAACAAAGACCATTTGCTGCTCACAGGAGACTTCAATATAAATCTCCTACATGACCAGGACCCACAAGTAACAGAATTCACAAACACTATGAGCAACTGCTTGTTACTACCAACAATATCAAAACCTACAAGAATCTCCGAGACTAGTACCTCATTACTAGACCACATCTGGACTAATACTATAGCCCCTCTAAAATCAGGCATCATCACAGACAACACCACAGACCACTATCCGACCTTTCTCATAACTAATCTTGGTAAATTGCCCCTAGATATTACAAAAGTTACCTTCAGACTACATAATGAGTCAGCTGTAAATAACTTTATAACAGCTATGATTAACATTGACTGGCATAATGAGTTAGAAGCATATACAGATACTAATGAATGCATCAAGAATTTCCTTAACAAAACCCACCACCTCTATAACAAACATTGCCCTAAAAAAACTAAACAGATCACAGCTAAGAGACTTAACAATCCCTGGCTAACACCCACCATCCTTAAATCCATTAACAAAAGGCACCAATATGAAAAACAATACAGAAGGGGTCTAATAACCAGAGAACAATCCAAACGCTACTCATCAATCCTTACCAGCCTGATAAGGAGATCAAAAAAATTGTATTATGAGAGACTCCAGAACATAAAAGGTGATATGAAAAAGACCTGGAAGACCCTATCTGCAATTCTAGGAAATAATAAGATAGCGAAAAACAACACCATCAAATTATCAAGAGCAGATGAACACCTACTCTCACCTACTGAGACAGCAAACAGATTTAATGTTTTCTTCTCCACCATAGGAAAGAATCTAGCGAGTAAAATCCCAAGCTCAAACACCCGTCCAACAGACTACCTCACAAACACCTACCCTAATACGCTATTCCTAGCTCCTACCAACCCAATTGAAGTCTCGCTCATAATCAACACCCTTAAAAACAAGGCAGGAGACATAAACAGCTTACCAACTTTTATGTACAAAAAAGCTTCACAGGTACTGTCACCAATTATAGCAACACTATTCAATAAATCCATTGAAGCCTCTACCTTTCCATCAATTCTCAAAATAGCTAGGGTCACCCCGATCCACAAAGGAGGTGATCAAACAGACCTGAATAATTATAGACCAATTTCTAATTTACCATTGCTTTCTAAAATCTTCGAAAAATTAATTCATAGACAAATCTATTCCTACCTCGTCTCACACAATGTACTCAACCCCTGTCAATTTGGATTCAGGACAAACAAGAGCACAAACGATGCTATTACGCACATGTTGGAGTTAATATATACAGCACTTGAGAAAAAAGAAGTCCCACTGGGAATCTTCATTGATCTACGCAAAGCTTTTGATACAGTCGACCATGATTTACTGCTCACAAAATTAGCACACTATGGTATAAGGGGGCACCCACTCGACTACCTAAAGTCCTACCTCACCAACAGAAGCCAATACGTGTACACAAATGGAGCGAACTCTTCCACACAACAAATTACAGTCGGAGTCCCTCAAGGAAGTGTCCTGGGGCCACTCCTATTCCTCATTTACATAAATGACCTACCGAATGCATCACAACTACTCAAACCCATTTTATTTGCAGATGACACAACATATGTCTTCTCTCACCCAAATCCAGTTATACTGGCCAACACTGTTAATGCCGAATTACAGAAAATATCAACATGGATGACGACTAACAAGCTTACTCTCAATACTGACAAGACCTACTTCATACAGTTTGGAAGCAAAGCCACAAATGTTCCACTTAACATAACACTCAATGGTACACCCATCACAAGACTCACAGAGGGAAAATTCCTAGGAATCCACCTTGACAGTAGCCTTAAATTCCAAACACATATACAACAAATTTCCAAGAAAATCTCGAAGACAGTAGGCATATTATCAAAGATACGCTATTATGTACCTCAATCAGCTCTCCTTGCACTATATCATTCACTTATCTACCCGTATCTCACCTATGGAATCTGTGCATGGGGATCAACAACGTTAAATCACCTTAGACCACTCATAACACAACAAAAGGCCGCAGTCAGAATGATAACAAATTCCCACTCTAGACAGCATACTCCACCAATATTCAAAAGTCTCAAACTACTCACCGTAAAGAACATTCATACTTACTCTTGTGCCTACTACATATATAAAACTTTACACTCTAATATAAACCCTCTGCTCAAAACTCTCCTCACCAACCTTAATAGGACCCATGACCACAACACAAGACACAGATCACTTTTTGATATACCCCGTGTTCATATCAACCTATGTAAAAATTCTATGCACATAAAGGGCGCCAGAATCTGGAATTCATTACCAGTAAATATTAAGATAATCTTGTCTGAAAATCAATTTAAGACTCAACTCAAAAACCACCTACTCACCCAAAACTAAATGATCATACTATAAACTACTTTGAAAAATGCTCATTGTTACTTTCCTATACGATAATCTCAATTTTTAATAATATGTTACTATTATGTTACCCCCTACTCATATTATAAGTTAATGTCAAAAATGCTCAATGTTATTTTCCTTAAGATAATCTCAATTCCATATTATCATTCAAGAATCTTAACACCTGTAACAATCTAATATCATTATATAATAATTTAAACAGTAAAATTTCATCATATTGTAATTTTGAAAATAATTTTTAACTAGAATAAACTCAATAAATTTCTCTAATATTAAGTACATAGTTTTTAAGGACTAGAATAAGCTGCCCCTACTGCCATGGCATGTCAGTGGCTCTCCTTGCACTCAATTTACATTGTAACTTCCGATACCCATGTAATCTGCAATGAAATAAAATTTGTTTGTTTGTTTGTTTGTTTATGTATGGTTCCTGCCTCCACTATATCGTTTGCTAGACTATTCCACTTCCTGACTACTCTATGGCTGAACAAATGCTTCCTAACATCCCTTTGACTCATCTGAGTCTTCAGCTTCCAATTGTGCCCTCTTGTTTCTGTGTTCCCTCTCTGGAACATCCTGTCACTCTCTACCTTGTCGATTCCCTGCAGTATTTTGTATGTCGTTATCATGTCTCTAACCCTTCTGTCCTCCAGTGTTGTTAGTCCTATTTCCCTCAACCTTTCTTCATATGGCATTCCCCTGAGCTGTGGAACTAGCCTTGTCGCAAACCTTTGCAGTGTGTGTGCGTGCTTGCGTGTACTCACCTAATTGTGGTTGCAGGGGTCGAGAATCAGCTCCTGTGTGTGTGTGTGTGTATCGTGCCAAATAGGTAAAAACGTACGATTTTGGCTTCAATAGCAACGCTTTTTTTGCCGAATAAGACAAGTGAAAATTTGTGTATGCAATAATTTCGCAAAAATCATTCTGAACCTAACAAAAAAATATATTTCATTGTGTTTGTTTATTAAATTATTTTAAACTTATCTAAAATATATTTAGTTGGATTAGGCTAAATTAAATTGCGCTTGTTATAATAAGGTTAGGTAAGTTTTCTAACATTCTTTTGGTACAAAATTATGAAGTTTTACATTAAAAATATATCTTTAAACGTATAAGAGAAAATTTTAGAAAGGACTTAATTTTAAATGAGTTCTTTCTAATTGACCAGTTTTTCCTATTCGGCACGACATATATAAAAATATATCCTGGGACTGGGGTCTGCGACCCCAGTCTCAGGATATATTAGAGGAATAAAAATGTAATAACCACACAGGGAAGCAATGGTATATTATTTTTTTTATTAACACATCGGTTGTCTCCCACCAAGGAAAGAAAAACTTTCGTCATCATTCACTCCATCACTGTCTTGCCAGAGGGGTGCTTTACACTACAGTTATAAAACTGCAACATTAACACCCCTCCTTCAGAGTGCAGACACTGTACTTCCCATCTCCAGGACTCAAGTCCGGCCTGGTATATACAAACTGAATATAAGTATGAAAGATATACCTGGAATCTTACGTTGTCAAGACGAAGAAAGAAAAGATCAGTGCTAGAGTGCAAAACCTTTCACAGGCTTCCATCTCTCAGTGATAAAACAGGATATTATTATGAAACAACAAGGTATTCCTTACAGGGGTGGTGATGATGGTGGTAGTTGTGGTGGTGGTGGATGGTGGTAGTTGTGGTGGTGGTGGATGGTGGTAGTTGTGGTGGTGGTGGATGTGGTGGTGGTGGATGGTTGTAGTTGTGGTGGTGGTAGTTGTGATGGTGATGATGGTGGTAGTTGTGGTGATGGTAGTTGTGGTGGTGGTAGTTGTGATGGTGATGATGGTGGTAGTTGTGATGGTGATGATGGTGGTAGTTGTGGTGATGATGGTGGTAGTTGTGGTGGTGGGGGATTGTGGTAGTTGTGGTGGTGGGGGATTGTGGTAGTTGTGGTGGTGGTGGATGGTAGTAATTGTGGTGGTAGTTGTGATAATGATAGTGGTAGTTGTGGTGATGATGGTGGTAGTTGTGATGATGGTGGTAGTTGTGATGATGGTGGTAGTTGTGGTGGTGGGGGATGGTGGTAGTTGTTGTGGTGGTGGATGGTAGTAGTTGTGGTGGTGGATGGTGGTAGTTGTTGTGGTGGTGGTGGATGGTGGTAGTTGTTGTGGTGGTGGTGGATGGTGGTAGTTGTTGTGGTGGTGGTGGATGGTGGTAGTTGTTGTGGTGGTGGTGGATGGTGGTAGTTGTGGTGGAAGGTGGTAGTTGTTGTGGTGGATGGTGGTAGTTGTGGTGGATGGTGGTAGTTGTTGTGGTGGATGGTGGTAGTTGTGGTGGATGGTGGTAGTTGTGGTGGTGGATGGTGGTAGTTGTGGTGGTGGATGGTGGTAGTTGTGGTGGTGGATGGTGGTAGTTGTGGTGGTGGATGGTGGTAGTTGTGGTGGTGGATAGTGGTAGTTGTGGTGGTGGATGGTGGTAGTTGTGGTGGATGGTGGTAGTTATGGTGGATGGTGGTAGTTGTGGTGGTGGATGGTGGTAGTTGTGGTGTTGGATGGTGGTAGTGGTGGGAACGTTACGGTAAACATTAAGGCAGTAAAAGTCAAGACTGGCAGTTACGACAACAAGAATTACGTTGGATGTGGCCAGGGCCGCACTTCCGTGGCGGTGATGACGTAGGTGGTGGTGGTGATGCAGGTGGTGGTGGTGGTGATGCAGGTGGTGGTGGTGGTGATGCAGGTGATGGTGGTGAAGCAGGTGATGGTGGTAAAGCAGGTGGTGGTGGTGAAGCAGGTGGTGGTGGTGAAGCAGGTGGTGGTGGTGAAGCAGGTGATGGTGGTGAAGCAGGTGGTGGTGGTGAAGCAGGTAGTGGTGGTGAAGCAGGTGATGGTGGTGAAGCAGGTGATGGTGGTGAAGCAGGTGATGGTGGTGAAGCAGGTGGTGGTGGTGAAGCAGGTGATGGTGGTGAAGCAGGTGGTGGTGGTGAAGCAGGTGGTGATGGGGGTGAAGCAGGTGGTGGGGGTGAAGCAGGTAGTGGTGGTGAAGCAGGTGATGGTGGTGAAGCAGGTGATGGTGGTGAAGCAGGTGGTGGTGGTGAAGCAGGTGATGGTGGTGAAGCAGGTGGTGGTGGTGAAGCAGGTGGTGGTGGGGGTGAAGCAGGTGGTGGGGGTGAAGCAGGTAGTGGTGGTGAAGCAGGTGATGGTGGTGAAGCAGGTGATGGTGGTGAAGCAGGTGATGGTGGTGAAGCAGGTGGTGGTGGTGAAGCAGGTGATGGTGGTGAAGCAGGTGGTGGTGGTGAAGCAGGTGGTGGTGGGGGTGAAGCAGGTGGTGGGGGTGAAGCAGGTGGTGGGGGTGAAGCAAGTGATGGTGGTGAAGCAGGTGGTGGTGGTGAAGCAAGTGTTGGTGGGGGTGAAGCAGGTGGTGGTGGGGGTGAAGCAGGTGGTGGGGTGAAGCAGGTTGTGGGGGTGAAGCAGGTGGTGGGGGTGAAACAGGTGGTAGTGGGGGGTGAAGCAGGTGGTGGTGGTGATGATGCAGATGGTTACAGTTAAGCACTAAGTAATCATACAATAATAATAATAATAATAATAATAATAATAATAATAATAGTTAAGACGATAAGAAAGAGCACTGCAGTAGGTGTACTGGCCCGTACAAGGTAGGTTTAACTCGCACTCAACCACACCCACTCAAGTACTGTACCTGTCCAACCTATTTTTAAAGCTATCCAGAGTTCTGGCTTCACTGAGGCCACTGCTAGTTTGTTTTACTCACCCACAACTACCAAACACTAGTTTCATAGATCCTTTCTAAACTTATATTTGTCCAACTTGAGCCCATTGTTAAGAGTGTTATCTTAGGTATTTTCCAGAACCAACAGTACTGGAACACTGACCCCGGGATACTATTAAGTAGAAAACATGGAAATATATAAGTAGAAGAAAACAGGAGAGGAGCAGAGGGTAATAATGTTGGTACAATTACCAACAATATGTTAGGTTAAAGGACACATATGACATTAGTTGCATATGTGTCCTTTTACCTGTCTCCCGTAGCTCGACGGGTAGCGCACTCACCTCACACCCAGGTCCGGGGATAGATCCCCCGGTGCAGCTGGAAAACATTAGGACGTATTTCCCTAAGTATTTCCCCTATTCACACATCAGTAAAATGGGTACCTGGGTGTTAGTCGACTGGTGTGGGTCGCATCCTGGGAAAAGTGACCTAATTTGCGGGAAATGCTCAGCATAACAGGCGGCTTTCTATATAGTAGTATGTCATTGATGTCAGCTAGGACTGTATACTTTGTACATGTACTTGCAGAAATAAAGATATTATTACGTATTTATTTAACAGGAACCGAGTGAGCTAACACAGTGAAGCAAGTACATAATAGATAACCTAGTTGGGAATTGCGTTCACCTTATTGTATTACTACTACTACAACTTGTCTCTACTACTACCACCACCACTAGTATTACACCTCACTCTGAGCATATATATACCCTCTGTGTCCATGTACTGTTTATGCCGGATCACCATTTGGAGAAGACTCGGGCCGGTGATACCGGCAAACCTACAACAACAACAACATGTATTGTTTGTAACGGCTTGACAAAGCTCCTGGAGAGCGGAACGTTGCTACAATAAAATGTCACATTAGTTGCATTTGTGTCCTTTTACTTAACAAAGGTAGGGAATAAGGATCTGAAATAAGAGTGGAGAAAGACACTCAGAACATGAAAGAGGAGACAAATAAAGATACGCAACGACTGTTTGGGATAGCAACAAACTCTCAGATTTCAGATATTTATTATATATTATTATTAATATAAAAACATAATCTGAATAAAATCATAATCTTTATAATTTGTGTAAAAACATAATATTTTCTGTATGCACAAAATCATAGTACAAGATAAAAGTCACAAGTAAAATCATATACTTAGTGCAGTGCCAAGTCGCTGCCGTAATCGTGTCACACAGGACACTACCACACCTTGTCATGATACTCCTCCACCGTGTCCGCAGACACCCTTATCTCTGTCTTATGGCACCTACGGGGTTCCACGACACCCGTTCCTGTACCATAAGACTCCATCGCTGTGTCACACGACACCTTCTCTGTGCCATATGGCACGCCCCCTGTATCATGAACTCATTCTCTAATAAAGCCTTTGCACCGCGTTATGACACACCCCAAATACACGACTCAACCTGTGTCGTGCCACCGTCACAAACTCTCTCTGACTACACCACTAAATACCTGACACCACATCTTAGTGTCACACAAGACACCACCTGTTACCAGTGTCACACAAGACACCACCTGTTACCAGTGTCACACAAGACACCACCTGTTACCAGTGTCACACAAGACACCACCTGTTACCAGTGTCACACAAGACACCACCTGTTACCAGTGTCACACAAGACACCACCTGTTACCAGTGTCACACAAGACACCACCTGTTACCAGTGTCACACAAGACACCACCTGTTACCAGTGTCACACAAGACACCACCTGTTACCAGTGTCACACAAGACACCACCTGTTACCAGTGTCACACAAGACACCACCTGTTACCAGTGTCACACAAGACACCACCTGTTACAAGTGTCACACAAGACACCACCTGTTACCAGTGTCACACAAGACACCACCTGTTACCAGTGTCACACAAGACACCACCTGTTACCAGTGTCACACAAGACACTTCAGGTACATAATTTCAGGTACAATAGTCTATTTTCAGGTACATAGTCTCAGGAACACAGTCGGTACGGTGAATAAGCCAGTAGATAGTCTAAGGCCGTCACCAGCACGAAGAGTCAATCTCCAGGTCTGTCTGTTGAACACTCCCAAGGTGTATCAGGGAGCTGGTGAACTCTCCAGTGTGGTATAGGGGAGAGTCTGGTTGACACTGTCGGTCCAGCCGGCTCGGCAGTCAAACATCACGTTTGATTACGTCACAGGCCGGCAGGTATACTACCTAACAGCCGTGTTAGATAGGGGGCCGTAACAACAAGAAACAGAAAAAACTGGATAAATATGCTCAGGGGAAGGTAAACAAAATAATCCACATCTCTTTGAGAAAGCTAGAATGAGTCTAACTCAGAACATCTGCAAATACTATGCTAAATTGATGTGCATATGTGGGAGGAAATGCTGGTCTCAACACACCAGAACATGTTGAAACATGATAAGGAAGATGAAGTGAAGACACATGTGCAACATCTGGGTATCTTTATTGTAAACGTTTCGGATATGTAGACCACGTACCATACAGGAAAGTACATCACCAGTGGTACACTAACAAAACATATACCAAACCAAAACATCTCAAATAGCAAATCCTACTTCCGTTTTGCAAACATTCAGAATATGGAATCAAATAAAAGTGACAAAGTTATTGATTTATATTAGTGGGTTCCTCACAGAAGCGAATGCCATGTTTGGAGCAGTTACAGAACTTATTAATATTGGTAGAATTACCGACAATATGTTAAGTAAAAGGACACAAATGCAACTAATGAGACATTTTATTGTGGCAACGTTTCGCTGTCCAGGAGCTTTGTCAAGCCGTTACAAACAATACATGGACACAGAGGGTATATATATGCTCAGAGTGAGGTGTAATACTAGTGGTGGTAGAAGTAGTAGTGATATAAGTTGTTGTAGTAGTAGTGATACAATAATGTAGAACAATCAACTTGCACATGAGTAAAAGCAATTACTTGGGTAGTATAAAAATAGGTTAGACAAATATTTCTGTTAGAGGTTGGAAAAGAGACGGCCTGTAGCAGTGTTCCACATCTGCGATGTGCTTGTGTGGTATTAGCAGGAGAGGCTATGTGATGGCAGGGTTTACTGTTTTCAGGAGGATTCTTGCTAAGACTAAAGAGATGGTAAAGCTGCCTTTGTTTTGTTTAATTGTGTTAGAAACAGCGATAAGTGCTCATTCAAGGCACTTGCGTCTGCGGAAATCAGTTTCTTTGATTACTAAACGGGCGTCTTTGAATTTCATGAGATGATTGGTGGAATTTCGGTGTTGTACGCAGGCGTTGTTAAGGTTATTGTTCCTACATGCATTATTGTGTTCATTGAGGCGTGTTTCGAGGTTTCTTGCCGTTTCTCCTACATAAATCTTGTCGCAGCCTCCACAGGGTATAGTGTAAACCCCTGCGTTGACTGGTTCATGGTGCTTGGATTTTGTCCTGGTTAGATTCCAAACAGCCAGGTTGCATCGAACATTTCTAAAGTACTTGCACAAGCTAACACTAGAGTCGCCATCGCTTCCAGCACTTCTATAAAGGATCTAACCAGGACAAAATCCAAGCACCATGAACCAGTCAACACAGGGGTTTACTGCAATCAGTAGTATTAAGATCTACATTATTTAGTTTATATGTGGCATGGTTATTGTCCTGTCCAATATTTAGAACTTTGCATTTATCTATATTAAACTGCATCTGCCACTTCTCCTCGGGAATAGGCAGTGCTCCCCACCAACTCTCAGGCATTCTCGCTAAACACCTCTCCAAACTTTTGGGCACTATTAGTCCAGCACATCTCAAACACTCTGGTGACCTTCTCAATCGCATTCGCAACATCAACATCAGGAACAAGAAACTCTCCAGCCTTGATGTAACATCCCTATTCACCAAAGTACCTACTACACAAGCTATTGAACTCTTGCGCAGAAAAATTGACGACTCGCTTGATCTTCCTCTTCCAGCCAGCGATTTAATCGACCTTGTTGAACTATGTGTGGACTTTACATGTTTTTTTTTTCGAAAATCAACTTTTTCAGCAAACTTTTGGACTACCCATGGGATCGCCACTTAGTGCCGTCCTTGCGAACCTATATATGGAACATCTAGAAGCCGAGCGATTTTCCACTATTATTCCCTCTTCGGTCACCTGGCTCCGTTATGTTGACGACATTCTCATCATAACTCCCAGACGCTTCAACGTTCAAGCTCTCCAACACAAACTCAACCAGGTTGAGCCATCAATCCAGTTCACACTAGAAGAAGAAGTCGACAACACTCTTCCATTCCTTGATGTTCTTCTCTGCAAAGCTGACCATGAACTTCGTTTTAAAGTCTATCGAAAACCTACCAACCAACACGATCTTCTCCACTTCTACTCTCACCACGACACCAAGACTAAACGTGGTGTAATTATAGGCTTTTTCCTGCGCACACTCAGAATCTGCAGCAGTGAGTTCCTTGAGGAAGAATGCTCCCTTATTGAGCAAGTTTTTTCTAAACTTCATTAGAGACTGTAGACGACGGGCATTAAACATCTTCAACACACCCAGAGAAGATACTGTCGAAAAAAGATACATAGTCCTCCCCACCAACTCCATTGCCAAACACGTTTCCAACATTTTTTCCAATACCTCATTCCGAGTATCTACCTCCACATCCACCACCATCAAGGACATTACCAGTAACAGACAGGACAAGCTTCAATCCACTGCAGGGGTATACACAATCCCTTGTAATGACTGCAGCAAATTATACATCGGCGAAACATCCAAAGACCTCCAAACACGTATTTCAGAACACCAGTACGCAGGCAGATCTGACGACTCAAGAAATGCCTGTGTTCAACACCGAAATTCACACAACCATTTAATCAACTACAGAAACGCAAGACTCATCGCCAGAGAAGACAACACTCAATACCGAAGAATCCTAGAATCATCACTTATCTGCAGGTCCTTTAAGTCACACAAGGTTTTAAACTATCACACTACTTTTAAGACTGTCACATGAAGCTTTCTCCACCTGACCCAGCATTATCCACCTGACTAAATCCTATAAATATTCATGTTACTCTTCGTCCAGGTAGATCTGTCTGTGACTCGATAAAGCCCACTGCGTATGTGTTTATTTTTCCATTGTGTTGGTATTTTATACCATTTATTTACAAGCGGCCCAATACTGACCCCTGTGGAACACCGCTTGTGACGCTTTCCCACTCTGATTTCTCCCCATTTATGCAAACTCTATACTGCCTATTTGTCAACCATGCCTCTATCCAGTGAAAAAAGTTATTAAATTTGTAAGACAGGAACGCCCTTTTGTAAAACCGTGCTGAGATTCATTGATTAATTTATGCTTTTCAAGATGGCTACGAATTGCCTCGGCAATTATTGATTCCATAAATTTTCCCACTATGGAGGTTAGGCTTATTGGTCTATAGTTCGAAGCTAACGACCTGTCACCTGCTTTGAAAATAGGCATTACATTTGCAATTTTCCACTTATCTGGCACCATGCCAGTTTGAAGTGATATGTTGAAAAGATTAGCCAACGGTTTGCTAAGCTCCTCTTTACATTCCTTTAGAACCCTTGCATACAGGTCATCAGGGCCTGGGGATTTGTTAGGTTTTAATTTGTCTATTTGTCTAAGGACCATGTCACTTGTGACCCTAATCGTGCATAGTTTATTATCGTCCTGTTCTACATAATTTATTATTTCTGGAATATCGCTAGTATCTTCCTGTGTAAAAACTGAGAGGAAGTAAGTGTTAAACATTCTACACATTTTCTTATCACTGACGGTGAGCTGACCTGAGTAACTTTTGAGTGGGCCTATCTTGTCCCTAATCTTACTTCTGTATACCTGAAAAAATCCTTTTGGGTTAGTCTTCGATTCTCTTGCAATTTTAACCTCATAGTCTCTTTTTTTTTTATTCCCTTTTTTATTTCTCTCTTTAACTGAATATATTGATTACTTAATTGCCCATCTCCTCCTTTGATTCGCCTATATATGCCTCTGTTTTAACCAATAAGATGTTTTAATCTATTGTTCATCCATTTAGGATCATTTTTGTTTGATCTGATTTCCCTATTAGGAACATAAGTTGTCTGAGCAGCTAGAACTATTCTCTGTAAAACGTCATATTAGCAATCACCACCTACATGACCCACTGTCAGGTCATTCCAGTTCAGCCCACCCAGGTAATTTTTCAGTCCTATGAAATCAGCCAGGATAAACAGATCTACCAGGTGTGAATAGTACCTGAGTATTTATAGGGTGGAAAGTCAGGTGGAGAATGCTGGATAGGTTAGATCTGAGAAGGGCCTGTAAGGGACCGCTGGGAATGTTTGGTAGATTGGATCTGAGACGGACCCCCACGGGACGGGCGGGTGTGTATGTAGTTATATAGGATAACGATGAAGAAGTTTAACATAAGAATGGAGGAACACTGCAGAAGGAATACTGGTCCATACAAGGCAGATCCTTATCAAAACACCGCCACTCAAAGCTACCAAAGAATTTACTTCCATACCCACAACACCAATCACACCCAGCCCCTCCCACTCGTATATCTGTCCAATCTCTCTACCCAGGGTCCTAGCCTGGATTACCCTTCTTGGAAGACTGTTCCACGCATCCACAACTCTGAAAACCAGTACTTACCTATGTCCTTTCTAAATCTAAATTTATCAAACTTAAATCCGTTATTTCTCGTTCTTACCTGATTCGATATCCTCAGTATTTTATTAATATCACCTTTGTTTATGCCCATCATCCACTTGTACACCTCGATGATATCTCCCCTCATTCTACGTCTCTCCAGAGAGTGGAGATTCAAGGATCTAAGTCTATCTTTATACGGGAGATTCCTTATACAGTAAATAATTTTAGGCATCCTTCTCTGTATGTTCTCCAATGAATTTATATCCATCCTGTAGTAACGAGACCAAAACTGAGCGGCATAATCTAAGTGAGGTCTCACTAGTGATATAGAGCTGTAAAATAACTTTTGGACTTCTGTTGCTTATACTTCTAGAAATAAATCCTAGTAATCTGTTAGCCTTATTGCGCACACTTAGGCACTGCTGTCTTGGCTTTAGATTTCTGCTTACCATGACTCCCAAGTCTTTTTCACCCTCCGTGTGATCAAACTACATCAAATATTTTATAACTTCGAGGATTATTTTCATTCCCAAGGACTAGGACTTTACACTTGTCCACATACAACTTCATCTGCCACTTTTCAGACCAAGACATTAATTTGTCCAAATCCTCCTGGAGTTCATTGGTATCCTCCTCAGAATGAATCATACGGCCCATTTTTGTATCATCAGCAAATTTGCTCGTCACTTGTAATTCTCTTATCAAGGTCATTAATGTAAATTATGAACAACAATGCGCCTAAAACTGATCTTTGTGGGAGGCCACTAGTGACCGGTCCCCATTCAGATTTGACCCCATTAAAGGAAACTCTGCTTTCTATTGGTAAGCCATGCCTCTATCCATGCTAGAACTTTATCTCCAATGCCATGAGCTGCCACTTTTCTTAAGAATCTTTTGTGAGGTACTCTATCGAAAGCTTTACTGAAATCCAAATAAACAACATATTCTTTATAGTTATCTACTGCCTCAAATGCTTTATTAAAAAATGTCAGTATATTTGTCAGGCAGGAACGACTTCTCGTGAACCCATGCTGAGACTCATTAATCAAATTATGCTCATCAAGGTGACTTCAAATAATATCAGCTATACATAATTGATTCCTATAATATGCCCACTATAGACGTCAGGCTTATTGGACGGTAATTTGGTGTGATGGATTTATCCCCTAATTTAAATATAGGAACTACATTAGCCATCTTCCACATCTCTGGCACAACACCAGTTAGGATGGAAGCAATAAACACGCTCGTTATTGGCTGACTAAGTTCCAACTTGCATTCTTTAAGTACCCTGGAAAACAACTCGTCGGGTCCCGGGAACTTATTATGTTTCAGTTTATCTATCTGTTTGATAAGCATGTCCCTTTTGACAGTAATATTAATTTGAATTCTTCAGGAACTGGATAATTGTTAATTGCTGGAATCTCATTTACGTCTTCTTGTGTAAAGACTGACAAAAAATTATCATAGAGAATACATTTCGCTTGCCTGCATCATTGTCTCCAGCACTGAAGCAGATAATAAGATTGATCCCATTACCATACATGATGTTGTCAAGCCGGCCAACAACATCCTCCATCCCAGCCCCAGTAAAGCACACTCACTGTCTCCTACTCTTATCCTTCAAGCAGAAGGCTCTATCCATGTACCTAATCTGACTGTCCCCAACAAGCACAATGTTCTTACCTGCCTGGAGTGACCTAGGGGTAACCTACCTGGAGTAACCCAGGGGTGATCTACCTGGAGTGACCTGGGGTGACCTACCTGGTTGGTGGGACCCAGGGGTGAACCTGGAGTGACCGAGGGGTGACCTGCCTGGAGTGACCTGCCTGGAGTGACCTAGAGGTGACTTGCCTGGAGTGACCCAGGGGTAACCTGCCTGGAGTGACACAAGGGTGACCTGCCCCAAGTGATCCAGGGTGACCTGGCTGGAGTGACCCAGGAGTGACTTGGATGGAGTGACCCAGGAGTGACCTGGATGGAGTGATCCAGGGGTGACATGGCTGGAGTGGCCCAGGAGTGTCCTGGAGTGATCCAGGAGTGTCCTGGAGTGATCCAGGAGTGACCTGGAGTGATCCAGGGGTGACCTGGAGTGATCCAGGGGTGACCTGGATGGAGTAACCTTCAGTAGTATTGTGCAGACAAGTTATAACTACGCTTGTTCACACGGCCAACACATACCTGGAGGAAAAGAAATGTTCGTTAACAATTTCGCTCTTTTCTGTCGCTTGTACACTTGTAATATTAATAGTGATGACAGACTTGTAATATTAATAGTGATGACAGACTTGTAATATTAATAGTGATGACAGACTTGTAATATTAATAGTGATGACAGACTTGTAATATTAATAGTGATGACAGACTTGTAATATTAATAGTGATGACAGACTTGTAATATTAATAGTGATGACAGACTTGTAATATTAATAGTGATGACAGATTTGTAATATTAATAGTGATGACAGACTTGTAATATTAATAGTGATGACAGACTTGTAATATTAATAGTGATGATAGACTTGTTGCACATGAGAGGAGGATCAATACCAGCGTCAAAACACAATTCATTGTTGCAATACCTTGCAGCATCCTCACCATCTGTCACATTCAAGGGAAAATACGACTGATGAAGACATGATTAAAAACGTCTGGTATAGTGTAAATATATACTGTTAGCATATACCATATAAAAGACAGTAGGTGATCAGTAGGAGCATGATATAAAAAACACAAAGTTTGAGCATGATATAAGAAACACAAAGTTTAAGCATGATAAAAGAAACACAAAGTTTGAGCATGATAAAAGAAACAAAAAGTTTGAGCATGATATAAGAAACACAAAGTTTAAGCATGATAAAAGAAACACAAAGTTTGAGCATGATAAAAGAAACACAAAGTTTGAGCATGATATAAAAAACACAAAGTTTGAGCATGATATAAGAAACACAAAGTTTGAGCATGATATAAGAAACACAAAGTTTGAGCATGATAAAAGAAACAAAAAGTTTGAGCATGATATAAGAAACACAAAGTTTGAGCATGATAAAAGAAACACAAAGTTTGAGCATGATATAAGAAACACAAAGTTTGTCACAGTAATGACTAGAGGCAAAGTAATGGAAAAGTCTAGTTAAGGTTGAAACACTATATATGATGCCTTACAACACTATATATGATGCCTTGCAACACGATATATGATGCCTTACAACACTATATATGATACCTTGCAACACTATATATGATGTCTTGTAGCACTATATATGATGCCTTGCAACACTATATATAATACCTTACACTATATATGATGCCTTACACTATATATGATGCCTTACAACACTATATATGATGCCTTACAACACTATATATGATGCCTTGCAACACTATATATGATGCCTTACAACACTATATATGCCTTACAACACTATATATGATGCCTTGCAACACTATATATGATGCCTTACAACACTATATATGATACCTTGCAACACTATATATGATGCCTTACAACACTATATATGCCTTACAACACTATATATGATGCCTTGCAACACTATATATGATGCCTTACAACACTATATATGATACCTTGCAACACTATATATGATGTATTTTAACACTATATATGATGCCTTGCAACACTATATATGATGCCTTGTAACACTATATATGATGCCTTACAACACCATATATGATGCCTTACAACACTATATATGATACCTTACACTTTATATGATGCCCTACAACACTATATATGATACCTTACAACACTATATATGATGCCTTACAACACTATATATGATGCCTTACAACACTATATATGATGCCTTGCAACACTATATATGATGCCTTGCAACACTATATATGATGCCTTACAACACTATATTTATACACAACACAACACTTAAGGTTTATAGAAAAATCTATTTTGTGATTTAAGAAATAATTCTAATGCTAACTTGAAAATAAAATTCAGAGAATAATTCAGAATCCGTTGCGTAAATCACAGAATTTGTTCCCACAGTAAATAATTGGAAAATATACAATTTTTCTATGAGCACTGTCAAGTACCCTGACAGTAATGACAGTTATACCTTGTACAACATTTGAATTTTTTTATTGTGGTAAGGTTTCGCTAGCTAATGGCTTCTTTAGTTCAATACAGAGAAGAACAACAGAAGGACTGATTACCTCAAACACCTCATGTTCCACCGTTCTTGTGTGTATTGGACTGAAGAAGCCACTGGCTGATAAAACGTTGCCACAATAAAGACTTACAAATGTTGCAAAAGTGTCTCATTCTCCAACTTGTTATTTTTCTAGACCATTTACGTCAATTATAACTTAGAGGTTTACTAATATACATATTTATAAGATTTATAGAGAATCGGTTGTGGTCAGAAATGTTTAAGTAAGAGCAACATAAACCTTGTACTAGAGTGAGAGGGTGAGTGCCAGTATCAGGCTGGTACCGTCACCTGTGGCAGATGCGTGCAAGGTGAGTCTCATCACTGTTTATTCTATACGTAACTTCTGTGGAAAAAGAGGAGGTACACTCGACCTTTACCATTATATAGTTGAGTGTCAAACTGTCAGTGACTTTCTGCTTGATGGAATGTGCTACTTGCAACTGTGTGAATACTTGATCTACTGTTACACACTATATATATATATATATATATATATATATATATATATATATATATATATATATATATATATATATATATATATATATATATATATATATATATATATATTTGCCGGATAAGGGAAGCGAAAACTGTGTATGCAATAATTTCACAATAATCATTCTGAACCTAACGAAAAAAATATATTTCATTGTGTTTGTTTATTATTAAATTATTGTAAACTTATCTAAAATATATTTAGTTGGATTAGGCTAAATTAAATTGCGCTTGTTATAATAATTTTAAATGATTCCTGCTAATTGACCAATTTTACCTATTCGGTACGTGAAGCGGCAGTGAAGCCGCAGCTCATGCGGCAAGGGCCTACATCAGGGACCTACCAGAAGACAAGGCCGTAGTCAAACTTGACTTTAGAAATGCCTTAATATGGTGAAAAAGAGATGTGGTTTTGCCGGCAGTTCGGGATCGGTTCCCAAGTCTTTTTCCCTTCATTTCAGCTGGTTACAGCAAATCCTCAATTCTTTTGTTTAGCGAACATGAAATTCCCTCATCAGAGGGTGTTCAGCAGGGTGACCCACTCGCTCCACTTCTCTTCTGCTTGGCAGTAAGAGAACTAACTTCCAGCCTGCGCAGCGAGCTCAACATCTGGTACCTGAATGATAGCACTCTGGCAGGTACTAAAGAGTCCCTGCTAGAGGACCTACAACTGGTGAAAACACAGGGAGAAGCCTTGGGACTCATCCTCAATCCCTCCAAGTGTGAAATCATCACAGTGAACCGGGAAATAATCAGAGCTGTGCGAACAATCCTCCCTGAAGTCTCTACTACCACTCCATCCAAGAGCACCCTCTTGGGAGCACCGCTGGGTCATCAGGCCATCGACACAGTCCTCAAGGACAAACTGAATGACCTGAACAGAATGGAGGAGAGAATAAGCGATCTTGATGCCCATGATGCCCTGTATCTTCTCACAAGGTGTCTTACTCTGCTAAGACTCACTTACTTCCTGAGGTGTGCACCCTCTTTTGACAACCCAACACTCAAGGAATATGATGCACTCCTGAGATCAATCTTTAAGGCACTAAATCTATCACTGGAAGATCAGCAATGGGATCAGGCAACCCTCCCAGTGTGACTGGGAGGTATAGGGGTGCGCAAAGCAACGCAGGTAGCTTTACCTGCATTTCTGTTTTCGTGTTTGGCTTCCAGTGGATTAGCCAAGAAGATTGTCCCCGAACGCTTGAGAGGCGCGGTAAGAGCTCAAGACCCCAGGTTCATTGAAGCAGCAGTGCAGTGGGACATCCTGGCAGACTCCTCCAGTAGACCAGCTCCTCCCAAAGAGTACAAACAGTCCCACTGGGACAAACCGATCATGGAAAAAATCCCCAACACAATGCTCACCAACACTTCAGGAAATGACAAAGCTCATCTCCTAGCGGTGAAGGTACCCACATTCAGGGGATTTCCTTCTAGATGTCCCTAATTCCTTCCTTGGCACTCGACTCAACCCACAGGCCATTCGGATTGGTGTTGCTCTTCGCCTAGTCGCCCCCATACTCACCGAACATAGGTGTATATGCGGCAGGGCGACGGCTGATCAATTCGGACTTCATGGTCTCGTGTGTCACACATCAGAAGGGAAGTATGCTAGACATGAGGAGGTCAACGACATAAAGAGAAGCCTCGCAACAGCCCGTTCCACAGTCCAACAAGAACCCCAAGTGGAGGTCTGACGGAAGTCAAAAGCGTCCTGATGGAGCCACTATGCTACCCTGGAAGGATGGTAAGCAGATTGCCTGGGACTACACCTGTGCCGCCACACTGGCAGACACCTACTTGCCATACTCCGTAGCTGAAGGGGGTGGAGCTGCCAGCCACAGGGAGACCCAGAAGACCCGCAAATATGAAGGCCTTCCCCCTTGCTATAACATCATCCCAATAGGGTCGGAGACCTTTGGAGCATGGGGCAAGTGTGCTCTAAAGTTCCTCAAAGAGCTGGGGGAAAAACACATCATAGAAGCCAAGGACCACAGAGCAGCCAGCTTCCTCTTTCAGAGACTCAGTGTCGCGATCCAGAGGGAAAATGCCTGCAGCATTCTGGGCACGCGGCCCACCACCGGGGAGCTAGACTAAGTATTCGAGATGTAGCTCTGAGTTATCTATGTTGTTCTACTTCCCATTGTATTTTTGTCAATGTATTTTGTCTTTAAATAAAGTATACACAGAATATAAAATATAGAGGTAGGAGAAAACAACATTCAAACAGCTTCAGGGAGAACCTTGAGTTTTCCCTGAAGCAAGTTTATTCTTTTCTCTGAGGATGAGGATCCCCCAACACAGTTCCAGAGGTGGTACCTCCCTATATTTTTGTATATATATATATATATATATATATATATATATATATATATATATATATATATATATATATATATATATATATTATTAACACATCAGCTGTTTCACACCGAGGCAGGGTGATCCGAGAAAGAAAAACACTTTCATCATCATTCACTCCATCAGTGTCTTGCCAGAGGCGTGCCTACACTACAGTTAAAAAAAAGAACTTCAACATATTAATACCCCTGAAACCCTCCAAAATTCCAAGATGCCTTAGTCCACTTGGCCATCAATGCTTCAAACATCAGGTGTCCAGTACCACTGGACATGTCACCACTGATGCCAGCACATATGCCTCTAGTTGTGGTATTGTTATTTGCTTAACACTGGTCGGTCGTAGATACATTATTTGCACTGCTCGTGAAGACTGGTATCCCAAACGGAAGGAGAATTAAATTAATCGTGTAGCTTCCATGGCCACGTAATGTGCTGGCATCAGTAGTGACATGTCCAGTGGTACTGGACACCTGATGTTTGAAGCATTGATGGCCAAGTGGTCTAGGGCGTCTCGGAATTTTGGCGGGCTTCTCTAGAGGCATGTTAAAATATCTGGGGTTTGATTCCCGGCTAGTCGCAGTATTATTTGATTACTCATGTACGTACATATGTAACTCATATGTAAGTATCACACACAATAGAGTAGCAGCCCAATGCTGATGTCATGTAGCATTTTTCAAAATAAAAAATAGTTTTGAAGGCTACACCCATTATACACTTATATACATTAGGCTTATCCACATTACTCTGCCTTCCCCACTAATTCCTGTCTCGTGTGTATAATTTTTATTGCCCTCGCTCTGGGATGATGGACATATCTCATAAGAATTCCATTTCTTCCTTGTATGGGATACGACGTAGGCTGAGAGATGGTAATTCCCAAGTGATAGTAACTCCAGTTCTGCTGGAAGGGACTCTGTGAAGGTGACGTAGCTGTTGGACCCTTGCTGGAACACTTGACAGTATCCTCATTACACCTCAGATTACAGGAAAAAAATCAAATGGTTATAACCATAACCATAATTTTTAAAGAGGTGGACGGGTAAGCCAGTGGAAGACCTCGGTCAGAGGACCAAAAGCAACAGCTGCGGGGCATCATATGACTAAGACCCGCGTCAGGAAACACTTGTCCTGTTTCCTGACAAACCTTACCTAACCTGTCCCAGCTCAGGCTGACATATTTCAATACCCTGTATGACCTCATCCTGTATGACCTCATCCTGTATGACCTCATCCTGTATGACCTCATCCTGTATGACCTCATCCTGTGTGACGGAATATAATATGCCATAGAAAAACAGTTATATTCCATCACGCTGGGTAACTATCATATAGAGTAGGATAGCTGCACACTGCTGATGTATCAAATTTTGCTTAATAAAAAAAGTAAGAGGACTTGATTGTCAAGAGCAGCCAGTAGGGTCCGCTAGGCTGGCCAGTGCGTGGGACGCAACACCAGTAGGGTCCGCTAGGCTGGCCAGTGCGTGGGACGCAGCACCAGTAGGGTCCGCTAGGCTGGCCAGTGCGTGGGACGCAACACCAGTAGGGTCCGCTAGGCTGGCCAGTGCGTGGGACGCAACACCAGTAGGGTCCGCTAGGCTGGCCAGTGCGTGGGACGCAACACCAGTAGGGTCCGCTAGGCTGGCCAGTGCGTGGGACGCAACACCAGTAGGGTCCGCTAGGCTGGCCAGTGCGTGGGACGCAACACCAGTAGGGTTCACTAGGCTGGCCAGTGCCGGGGACGCAACACCAGTAGGGTCCGCTAGGCTGGCCAGTGCGTGGGACGCAACACCAGTAGGGTCCGCTAGGCTGGCCGGTGCCTGGGACGCAACACCAGTAGGGTCCGCTAGGCTGGCCAATGCGTGGGACGCAACACCAGTAGGGTCCGCTAGGCTGGCCAGTGCCTGGGATGCAACACCAGTAGGGTCCACTAGGCTGGCCAGTGCGTGGGACACAACACCAGTAGGGTCCGCTAGGCTGGCCAGTGCGTGGGACGCAACACCAATAGGGTCCGCTAGGCTAGCCAGTGCGTAGGACGCAACACCAGTAATGTCCGCTAGGCTGGCCAGTGCGTGGGACGCAACACCAGTAGGGTCCGCTAGGCTGGCCAGTGCGTGGGACGCAACACCAGTAGGGTCCGCAAGGCTGGCCAGTGCGTGGGACACAACACCAGTAGGGTCCGCTAGGCTGGCCAGTGCGTGGGGCGCAACACCAGTAGGGTCCGCTAGGCTGGCCAGTGCGTGGGACGCAACACCAGTAGGGTCCGCTAGGCTGGCCAGTGCGTGGGACGCAACACCAGTAGGGTTCACTAGGCTGGCCAGTGCCGGGGACGCAACACCAGTAGGGTCCGCTAGGCTGGCCAGTGCGTGGGACGCAACACCAGTAGGGTCCGCTAGGCTGGCCGGTGCCTGGGACGCAACACCAGTAGGGTCCGCTAGGCTGGCCAGTGCGTGGGACGCAACACCAATAGAGTCCGCTAGGCTGGCCAGTGCGTAGGACGCAACACCAGTAGGGTCCGCTAGGCTGGCCAGTGCGTGGGACGCAACACCAGTAGGGTCCGCTAGGCTGGCCAGTGCGTGGGACGCAACACCAGTAGGGTCCGCTAGGCTGGCCAGTGCGTGGGACGCAACACCAGTAGGGTCCGCTAGGCTGGCCAGTGCGTGGGACGCAACACCAGTAGGGTCCGCTAGGCTGGCCAGTGAGTGGGACGCAACACCAGTAGGGTCCGCTAGGCTGGCCAGTGCGTGGGACGCAACACCAGTAGGGTCCGCTAGGCTGGCCAGTGCGTGGGACGCAACACCAGTAGGGTCCGCTAGGCTGGCCAGTGCGTGGGACGCAACACCAGTAGGGTCCGCTAGGCTGGCCAGTGCGTGGGACGCAACACCAGTAGGGTCCACTAGGCTGGCCAGTGCGTGGGACGCAACACCAGTAGGGTCCGCTAGGCTGGCCAGTGCGTGGGACGCAACACCAGTAGGGTCCGCTAGGCTGGCCAGTGTGTGGGACGCAACACCAGTAGGGTCCGCTAGGCTGGCCAGTGCGTGGGACGCAACACCAGTAGGGTCCGCTAGGCTGGCCAGTGCGTGGGACGCAACACCAGTAGGGTCCGCTAGGCTGGCCAGTGCGTGGGACGCAACACCAGTAGGGTCCGCTAGGCTGGCCAGTGCGTGGGA
This sequence comes from Cherax destructor, assembly GCA_009830355.1. NCBI lineage: Eukaryota > Metazoa > Arthropoda > Malacostraca > Decapoda > Parastacidae > Cherax > Cherax destructor. The sequence continues at coordinate 51,774 of WNWK01004643.1, read as the reverse complement.
CGCAACACCAGTAGGGTCCGCTAGGCTGGCCAGTGCGTGGGACGCAACACCAGTAGGGTCTGCTAGGCTGGCCAGTGCGTGGGACGCAACACCAGTAGGGTCCGCTAGGCTGGCCAGTGCGTGGGACGCAACACCAGTAGGGTCCGCTAGGCTGGCCAGTGCGTGGGACGCAACACCAGTAGGGTCCGCTAGGCTGGCCAGTGCGTGGGACGCAACGCCAGTAGGGTCCGCTAGGCTGGCCAGTGCGTGGGACGCAACACCAGTAGGGTCCGCTAGGCTGGCCAGTGCGTGGGACGCAACACCAGTAGGGTCCGCTAGGCTGGCCAGTGCGTGGGACGCAACACCAGTAGGGTCCGCTAGGCTGGCCAGTGCGTGGGACGCAACACCAGTAGGGTCCGCTAGGCTGGCCAGTGCGTGGGACGCAACACCAGTAGGGTCCGCTAGGCTGGCCAGTGCGTGGGACGCAACACCAGTAGGGTCCGCTAGGCTGGCCAGTGCGTGGGACGCAACACCAGTAGGGTCCGCTAGGCTGGCCAGTGCGTGGGACGCAACACCAGTAGGGTCCGCTAGGCTGGCCAGTGCGTGGGACGCAACACCAGTAGGGTCCGCTAGGCTGGCCAGTGCGTGGGACGCAACACCGCCACACTCATGCCATGAAACTCGCATTAAGGTGTAGGAATGTTGGCGACCTTTGGGTGGTTGTGACGTTGTCACCTGTGTGGTAGTGCCACTGTTGTCATGTGTGTTGTGTTGACATTGTCACCTGTGTGTGGTGACGTTGTCACCTGTGTGTGGTGACGTTGTCACCTGTGTGTGGTGACCAGACTTCCAGTAATTGTAACTGAACTTTTATATTAAAAACTAATTGTAATTGAGCGTTGTTAGGCTTAAACTACGTCATGACAGTGGCGCACCATGAGACTACACGTCAAATGGTACATAAATGTACACTGTGATGTGATTCTCGTTGTTTGAGTCACGTCCAGTACATTTACTGCCAGTCATGTCTGCCTGGGTCACGTCCAGTACTTGTACTGCCAGTCATGTCTGCCTGGGTCACGTCCAGTAGTTGTACTGCAAGTCATGTCAGCCTGGGTCACGTCCAGTACTTGTACTGCCAGTCATGTCTGGCTGGGTCACGTCCAGTACTTGTGCTGCCAGTCATGTCAGCCTGGGTCACGTACAGTACTTGTACTGCCAGTCATGTCAGCCTGGGTCACGTCCAGTACTTGTACTGCCAGTCATGTCTGCCTGGGTCACGTCCAGTACTTGTACTGCCAGTCATGTCTGCCTGGGTCACGTCCAGTACTTGTACTGCCAGTCATGTCTGCCTGGGTCACGTCCAGTACTTGTGCTGCCAGTCATGTCTGCCTGGGTCACGTCCAGTGCTTGTACTGCCAGTCATGTCTGCCTGGGTCACGTCCAGTACTTGTGCTGCCAGTCATGTCTGCCTGGACTGTGTGACTCACTCCAGTGTTGTATAGAAGCTTCTGTATAACGTCTATAATTAAACCACACATCCAGAATTACCGAATTTTATGCACAATTTTACAATATATACATAAATTTCTACAACCCCCTATTGAATATAGTCTTAAAATTGCATGTGTTAGTTAAGTGGCTTCACTATGATCACATTATGTCACTTTCTCGACTGTCCCTGTGTTATCACTGTCCCTGTGTTATCACTGTCACCTGTGTTATCACTGTCCCTGTGTTATCACTGTCCCTGTGTTATCACTGTCACCTGTGTTATCAATGTGTGTTAATCATTTACACCAGGAATGTATGTACATGTTTACTAATGAGAAGTGTTGCACACAGTGGCGGCACTGTTAACAGTGACCCCTGGCTGGGAGGGTGACCCCTGGCTGGGAGGGTGACCCCTGGCTGGGAGGGTGACCCTGGCTGGGAGGGGTGACCCTGGCTGGGAGAGGTGACCCTGGCTGGGAGGGGTGACCCCAGGCTGGGAGGGTGACCCCTGGCTGGGAGGGGGACCCCGTGCTGGGAGGGTGACCCCTGGCTGGGAGGGTGACCCCTGGCTGGGAGGGTTTTCCTGGCTGGAGAGGTTACCCTGGCTGGGAGGGTTTTCCTGCCTGGGAGGGTTACCCTGACTGGAAGGTTACCACCCTGGCTGGGAGGGCCAGGGTCACTGAGTAGGTCACACTCTTGTCACCGGTGTGCCATGACTAAGGCCTACCGGCCTGGCAGTGACCCAAGTCACTTGCCATGACGTTCTAGGTATTCAGAAATTAAGAACAGAGTCGAGGGAGAGTGTGACCAGCACACACTACCACACTGTTACAGTGTTTCAGAGTCGAGGGAGAGTGTGACCAGCACACACTACCACACTGTTACAGTGTTTCAGAGTCATAAGAACATAAGAATGGAGGAACACTGCAGAAGGCCTACTGGCCCATACAAGGCAGGTCCTTATCAAAACCACCACTACCTAAGAATTTACTCCTGTACTCACGACACTAATCAAACCCAGCCCCTCCCACTCATATATATGTCCAATCTCTTTTTAAAGCCACCCAAGGGAGAGTGTGACCAGCACACACTACCACACTGTTACAGTGTTTCAGAGTCGAGGGAGAGTGTGACCAGCACACACTACCACACTGTTACAGTGTTTCAGAGTCGAGGGAGAGTGAGTGTGACCAGCACACACTACCACACTGTTACAGTGTTTCAGAGTCGAGGGAGAGTGAGTGTGACCAGCACACATTACCACACTGTTAGTGTTTCACAGTCGAGGGAGAGTGAGTGTGACCAGCACACACTACCACACTGTTACAGTCTTTCACAGTCGAGGGAGAGTGAGTGTGACCAGCACACACTACCACACTGTTACAGTTTTTCACAGTCGAGGGAGAGTGAGTGTGACCAGCACACATTACCACACTGTTAGTGTTTCACAGTCGAGGGCGAGTGAGTGTGACCAGCACACACTACCACACTGTTAGTGTTTCACAGTCGAGGGAGAGTGAGTGTGACCAGCACACACTACCACACTGTTAGTGTTTCACAGTCGAGGGAGAGTGAGTGTGACCAGCACACACTTCCACACTGTTACAGTCTTACTTCAGTCTTGCCTCCATTATAATTACGTGGCAAAAATATCAATAACCAATATTGAGTTTAAGAATCCTGATAAGTTGAAGCAACAATTGGGATACCTGGAGAGTATACCTGGAGAGAGTTCCAGGGGTCAACGCCCTGCGGCCCGGTCTGTGACCAGGCCTCATATCGCTCGCCCTGCCAACATTACCATCTAAAAAAGGTGTAAGTTTTTCGTCAGCGCTGCCAAACATTTTATATGGAAGCAGCAAGATAAATACCGTATTTTCCGTCATATAAGACGCACGAGCACATAAGACGTTTCCAAGCAGCTGTAACGTAATGTTAGTAAACAACTGCTAAAGCGTAACACAAAGCCTACCCTTGACCCTCACCTTGAGCATATAAGGCGCAGGCTGATTTTCCAAGACTTTTTTTTATGGAGGAAAAAGCGCGCCTTATATGCTGGAAAATACGGTATGTAAAAGATTTCCGTTTGCTGCTGGTGCTTTAAAAACCTGGAGGCCATGGATCCCCAGATTGTGGAAAATAAATCGGTGGAGTCAACTGCTCAACGACATACGCGAATCTGTTTTAAATCCAACTTCTTTTTTGGATTCAAATGCGCGAGGCAGAGAAGTGCGGATTTATGTATCCACAAGTGGCGACTTTCATGCCGAGTCTGTTGTCTCGGACACTCAAGTGCGACAGTGTCTTCCAGTGTGAACTGTGTGAAAACCAAACTAAAGAATAGGCACTCAGCAGGCACTGTGAGTGGAGTGCTTCACAGCAAGGTCATCATCTCTGGGGAGAGTTATAGTTGTAGAGTAACTTGGTAAATGTTGTAGAGTAACTTGGTAAATGTTGTAGAGTAACTTGGTAAATGTTGTAGAGTAACTTGGTAAATGTTGTAGAGTAACTTGGTAAATGTTGTAGAGTAACTTGGTAAATGTTTAGCGGAATGAATAGTGAAATATATATGAAAAAGAATACACTGAAGCACAAGCTGCTGATAATGATGATGATTAAATTCATATAACTTGTATGTTATGGAACAAATCATTGTATTTTACTATGAGTTTTTTATTGTCATTGTCACCACTGTCATGGTTCAACTTCACTACTGTCTACTGTGAAATAAATGTATAATATACAACAAAGCTTCTTTAATTAATATATTTGGGGTAAAATTATTATTTAAATGTCAGTAATGCAACTGAACCCTCAATATGCAACGTAATGCAACTTGTATAAAAAAAATGAATTTTTATTCAATATAATGATATTTATTCTGAATTATTCTGAGCTTATATCAGTAATATCTGGCAACACTGTTCCTCACAACACTGCTCCTCACAACACTGCTCCTCACAACACTGCTTCTCACAACACTGTTCCTCTCAACACTGCTCCTCATAACACTGCTCTCACATCACTGTTCCTCTCAACACTGCTCCTCATAACACTGCTCTCACAACACTGCTTCTCACAACACTGCTCTTCACAACACTGCTCTCACAACACTGCTTCTCACAACACTGTTCCTCATAACACTGTTCCTCACAACACTGCTCTTCACAACACTGCTCATCACAACATTGCTCCTCACAACACTGCTCTCACAACACTGCTTCTCACAACACTGTTCCTCATAACACTGTTCCTCACAACACTGCTCCTCACAACACTGCTCCTCACAACACTGCTCCTCACAACACTGCTCCTTACAACACTGCTCTCACAACACTGCTTCTCACAACACTGCTCCTCACAACACTGCTCTCACAACACTGCTCCTCACAACACTGCTCCTCACAACACTGCTCCTCACAACACTGCTCCTCACAACACTGCTTCTCACAACACTGATCCTCACAACACTGCTCCTCACAACACTGTTCCTCACAACACTGCTCCTCACAACACTGCTCCTCACAACACTGCTCCTCACAACACTGTTCCTCACAACACTGTTACTCACAACACTCCTCACAACACTGCTCCTCACAACACTGCTCCTCACAACACTGCTCTCACAACACTGCTTCTCACAACACTGCTCCTCACAACACTGCTCTCACAACACTGCTCCTCACAACACTCCTCACAACACTGCTCCTCACAACACTGCTCCTCACAACACTGCTCCTCACAACACTGTTCCTCACAACACTGTTCCTCACAACACTGCTCCTCACAACACTGCTCCTCACAACACTGTTCCTCACAACACTGTTCCTCACAACACTGTTCCTCACAACACTGCTTCTCACAACACTGCTCCTCACAACACTTTTCCTCACAACACTGCTCCTCACAACACTGCTCCTCACAACACTGCTCCTCACAACACTGCTCCTCACAACACTGTTCCTCACAACACTGCATCTCACAACACTGCTCCTCACAACACTGCTCCTCACAACACTGTTCCTCACAACACCGCTCTCACAACACTGAACTAAAACTAATGTATATGGAAATAAATGGTATAAAATAACGACACAATGGAAAAATAAACACATAAGCAGTATAATGTGATCCTTTATTGACAACGTTTCGCCCACACAGTGGGCTTTATCAATCTTGATAAAGCCCACTGTGTGGGCGAAACGTTGTCAATAAAGGATCACATTATACTGCTTATGTGTTTATTTTTCTACTATTGTATATCATTAACTAAAATTTCCCAAAGTTAGTTTGATATACATGACAGCCTTCATATAAGATTTTTTTCAAAATTGGTCCACTTGACATGGAATGACCCTGTGTACTCTTGAAGCTGCGTACTGAGTATGCCTCCACCACTTCCTGATCCAAGTCACTCTACTTTTAAACTTTTAAACTGCCTTGAGACTAAAGATAAAGAAATACTTCCTTACATGCCTATGGTTCATCTGTGTCCCCGTGATCCTGGTCCTCTTAAGTCAGTCTCTCCTTATCTGCTCTATCTGTCCCTCCTAGTATTTTGTATGTCGTAATCATGTCTCCCCTAGTCCCCTCCGCCAGGGTTGTCAGATTCAGTTCCTGCAGCCTCTCCTCATAGTGCATCTTTCTTAGTCCTGGTACTAGCCTGGTACTAGTTCTGAAGGCATGTGCTTATATACATGTGTACATATATGTGCATATACATAGTGTATTTGTGAGTATGCATTAATGCATGTACGGATGTATACCTGAGCATTGTAAATTGGAAATGCTTTTTCAGGATCAGTGCAAGGAAATGGAAAGAGTGGGAATCTCGGTAATAGTCTATACACAGGTGTATGTTTCGGAACTCACTCTCGCTCAGACTGAGTTCCTAAACATACACCTGTGTATAGACCATTACTGACATTCCCACTTCTTCCCATTTCCTTGCATTGCTCCTGAAAAAGCATTTGCAATTTACAATGTGAAAGGCCTAGATCAAGTTCATTCTTCCTTGTGGTTGTTTTGCCTCAATGATCGCTTGTTTTGCCATTAATTACAACATATAAATATGTATATATGTGCATGCCTATGTAAGCATATACATACATGAGTGTGTAATGTGTATGTTTGTGCATATGTATGTATATGTATGCATTCACCTATTTGTGGTTGCAGGGGTTGAGTCTTACCTCCTGGCCTGCCTCTCAACCTGCCACTAGCCAGATTCATTCCTTATCATATCTGCTCTTACAACTGTGCATGGAGCCTGCGTCTACCACTTCTTCATCGAGATCACTTCACTTCCCGACTACTCTGAGACTGAAGAAACACTTCCTGACATCTCTATCACTCATCTTTGTGTTTAGCCTCCAGCTGTGTCACTGCGTATCAGTCCCCCTTCCCTCAAACAGCCTAGTTCTCTCTACACTATCAACTACCCTGATTAGTTTCTGGGTAGTTATCACGTCTCCCTGGCCCTGTTTAGCTTCCAATGTCATTAGATGTAATTCAGTTAGCATGTCCTCGTAGCTCATACTCTCAGCTTCTGCAACAAGCCTCGTTGCATACTCCCAGGTTCTGCAACAAGCCTCGTTGCATACTCCCAGGTTTTGCAACAAGCCTCGTTGCATACTCTCAGGTTCTGCAACAAGTCTCGTTGCATACTTTCAGGTTCTGCAACAAGCCTCGTTGCATACTCCCAGGTTCTGCAACAAGTCTCGTTGCATACTCCCAGGTCCTGCAACAAGCCTCGTTGCATACTCCCAGGTTCTGCAACAAGCCTCGTTGCATACTCCCAGGTTCTGCAACAAGCCTCGTTGCATACTCCCAGGTTCTGCAACAAGCCTCGTTGCATACTCCCAGGTTCTGCAACAAGCCTCGTTGCATACTCCCAGGTTCTGCAACAAGCCTCGTTGCATACTCTCAGGTTCTGCAACAAGCCTCGTTGCATACTCTCAGGTTCTCTACACGGCTTTTTCATGTGCATGTTTCATGCCGGTGTTGCATACTTCAGTATGACCTTGATATATGTTGTATAAAGGGCCATGAATGAGATTCTTGAAGGCTACTCTTAGATTTGCTAGACAACCATTACCTGCAGAAGTCGGGTGTTATTTTTTTTTATTAACACATCGGCCGTTTCCCACCAAGGCAGGGTGGTCCGAAAAAGAAAAACTTTCATCATCATTTACTCCACTGTCTTGCCAGAAGCGCACTTACACTACAGTTATAAAACTGCAACATTAACACCCCTCCTTCAGAGTGCAGACACTGTACTTCCCATCTCCAGGACTCAAGTCCGGCCTGCCGGTTTCCGAATCCCATCATAAATATTACCCTGCTCAAACTCCAACCGCACGTGTTATACTGGCCACTATTATGCTCACTCCTAGGTCTTTTTCTTGAGTGAAGTCTGCAGCCTTTGTCCTTTGAGTCTGTACCCTATTTCCGGTCTTTTTACTCCTTCCCCAATCTTTATGACCTTTCATTTACTGGGGGTGAATTCAAGCAACCTCTTACGTGATCAATCTTGTACTTAGACCAGATCCATTTGGAGCTTTTCTATGTGTGCATATGTATTCGTATGTATACTTATACACACACAACCCGCACATAGAAGAGAGGAGCTTACGACGACGTTTCGGTCCGACTTTGACCATTTACAAAGTCACACTAACACAAAGAAAAGGTAGAAGGGGTATTTATAGGCCAGCAGACAGGGGAGGGCACAAGAAAGTGGTGGAGGAGTAATAGTGGAAGTAGTAGTGGTAGTGGAAGTAGTAGTAGTGGAGTCAGTCAATTCTAGGAAGAGGAGCACTGCAATAAAGCTTTATTGCAGTGCTCCTCTTTCCTAGAATTTACTGACTCCACTACTACTACTTCCACTATTACTCCTCCACCACTTTCTTGTGACCTCCCCTGTCTGCTGGCCTATAAATACCCCTTCCACCTGTTCTGTGTGTTAGTGTGACTTTGTAAATGGTCCAAGTCGGACCGAAACGTCGTGGTAAGCTCCTCTCTTCTATGTGTGGGTTGTGTGTGTATTGTTCCAGTCACAGTATTGTGCCTTTTTTGTTATGTATACTTATAGGTGTGCTTAAGTACACATTTATGTATACGTACGCACATGTACATAAGTAAATCTGTAAAGTCTAAATACAAAAGAAACACTGGACGATAGTTGTTGGGATATGTAGACAGCCTGACTGTCTGCATAGACAGCCCATGCTGTCTGCCAGCTGAGTTCATATTTCGTGCCATGCTAGTTCCCATAGTTTCTGCCAGAGGGCAAGCCTGTGGGCATACCCATGTGAGTCTGCCTCACCCCTGCCTCTCTCTCACTTGGCGCCCAAACTTCAGTCTGTCAACAGGCCTAACTCGTCTCTCCCTCGCATGGCCCTGGGCCATGGCCACAGACACGCAGCCTGTGAACTCGCACCTTTATACAAATAAAGTAAGAAGCCTCCGAAGCCTTATCATTGCATTCCCGCTACCAAGAACACTCCAAATAACAACATCGTTATAAATGGTGACAGCGGTGCCTCGCAGCTGTGTTGTGTTTGCCCGCGAGGGGAGGAAGAGGAATGAAGTTTGTCTTCATTTCATCAGTCTCTACAAAAAGCACACCTTTTTTTTCTTCCCTCTCTGGAGGAAGTTTTTTTTTCTATGTTCATATGTTTATGTATATATGTATTTTTCTTTCGTGTTCTGTGACCAGTTCTTGCGAGAGAGAGACCCGAGTTTTTTTTAATGCCATTCATGGTCGGGACGACCATGGGTGCGTGACCGAGCGATGTAGACAGCCTGACTGTCTGCATAGATAGCCCATGCTGTCTGCCAGCTGAGTTCATATTTCGTGCCATGCTAGTTCCCATAGTTTCTGCCAGAGGGCAAGCCTGTAGGCATACCCATGTGAGTCTGCCTCACCCCTGCCTCTCTCTCACTTGGCGCCCAAACTTCAGTCAGTCAACAGGCCTAACTCGTCTCTCCCTCGCATGGCCCTGGGCCATGGCCACAGACACGCAGCCTGTGAACTCGCACCTTTATACAAATAAAGTAAGAAGCCTCCGAAGCCTTATTGCATTCCCGCTACCAAGAACACTCCAAATAACAACATCGTTATAGATACCTGCCACGACTTGTGACTTACACTCTCACAACACTCATAAACAACAAGTTGGGATACCTGCCACGACTTGTGACTTACACTCTCACAACACTCATAAACAACGTGTTAGGATACCTGCCACGACTTGTGACTTACACTCTCACAACACTCATAAACAAACAAGTGTTGGGATACCTGCCACGACTTGTGACTTACACTCTCACAACACTCATAAACAACAAGTGTTGGGATACCTGCCACGACTTGTGACTTACACTCTCACAACACTCATAAACAAAAAGTGTTGGGATACCTGCCACGACTTGTGACTTACACTCTCACAACACTCATAAACAACAAGTGTTGGGATACCTGCCACGACTTGTGACTTACACTCTCACAACCCTCATAAACAACAAGTGTTGGGATACCTGCCACGACTTGTGACTTACACTCTCACAACACTCATAAACAACAAGTGTTGGGATACCTGCCACGACTTGTGACTTACACTCTCACAACCCTCATAAACAACAAGTGTTGGGATACCTGCCACGACTTGTGACTTACACTCTCACAACACTCATAAACAACAAAAGTGTTAGTTAAAGGACACAAGTGCAACTAATGTGACATTTTATTGTGGCAACGTTTCGCCCTCCAGGAGCTTTATACAGCCGTTACAAACAATACATGGACACAGGGTATATATAGGTACAGAGTGAGGTGCGCCTCACTCTGTACCTCTGTGTCCATGTATTGTTTGTAACGGCTTGATAAAGCTCCTGGAGGGCGAAACGTTGCCACAATAAAATGTCACATTAGTTGCACTTGTGTCCTTTTACCTAACATATCGTCGGTAATTCTACCAACATTATTACAACAAGAAAAGTATTCATTTTTGAGACACCAAGTGACCTCTGGGTCACGTGGGTCAGGTCCGGGGATCAAATCTTCATTATTCAGTGAGTTGTCAAGTTCATAATATGGAAACCTCAAACCCGTCATTGTACTGCGAGAGGACACATAAAACATCATAACATTATTAAAAAATAATAAATACTTTAAATTCAGGTTACCTGGAGTTTACCTGGAGAGAATTCCAGGGGTCAACGCCCCCGCGGCCCGGTTAATGTTTATTTTTATTAAATAGTCCATGTGGCTAGAGGAAATTTACATGCCACAACTCTGAAATATTTTAAAGGTCTTTTTAATTTCTTAGTGATCCAAAAGAGCATGATATTTCTAATTCTTTTCTATATTCATGTTATTCACTTACCCTGTACAATGCTGTGGGTAGGGGTGTGGGTAGGTGTGGGTAGGATAGGGATCTACAAGGGGTTGGGAGTACAAGGAGTAGGGGTCAGTGGAGGTGGGGGTAGTGGAGGTATAAAATTATAATCATAGTTTGTACAATAGGTAAGTTTCCATTACAGAGTTAAAGAGAGAGTCTGCATCAAGGGCGGGACTTCCAGCAAGAAGGTCAGTTAGTGTGTGTTAGAGCAGAGTAGATAATGGAGGTGCATCCCGAGTGCTCACTAATAGACAGGTCAATCTATTAAGGTATGGTAAACTGATACTGTGACCTGGCACTTCTCGCAGACTGGTGCCGATGGTTTCTCCATGTGAGAGCCGTGTGTCCGATTCGTAAATGTGAGAGGCAGTTTCCCAAACCTGACAGCAGTGGGAAGATGGTCAGAATCCCAATCATGGTTTGACAGAAAACAATTTACTGCATTCCAACTTGTAGCCAGCGGTTTTGAAACTGCTGAGAGAGCACCGGAAAATAGTCCGAGAGAGGAATACCACTACGGGAAATTGGGAGGTCGTCAATAGCAGGCTGGGCGGCTGCGTTTGCTTCTTCGGTTCCCTGAATATCGTCGTGTCCAGGGAACCAGGTGGTTCTCAAAATGGACAAATGTTTATTTCTTTTGTGCTTCTTCCGTCTGGTATGAAAGCTTAAGTTTTTATTCATTCTCGGTGTTCTCTCGGTAGATTATCTTGCCTTCCTTGTGACATATTCACATTTTTAAGCATTTGGTAACCCCTGTTTCTTCTTTCACAACACCACCCACACTAGCAGCAATACTATCCCACAACACCACCCACACTAGCAGCAACACCATCCCACAACACCACCCACACTAGCAGCAACACTATCCCACAACACCACCCACACTAGCAGCAACACTATCCCACAACACTACCCACACTAGCAGCAACACTATCCCACAACACCACCCACACTAGCAGCAACACTATCCCACAACACTACCCACACTAGCAGCAACACTATCCCACAACACCACCCACACTAGCAGCAACACTATCCCACAACACCACCCACACTAGCAGCACACTATCCCACAACACCACCCACACTAGCAGCAACACTATCCACAACACCACCCACACTAGCAGCAACACCATCCCACAACACCACCCACACTAGCAGCAACACCATCCCACAACACCACCCACACTAGCAGCAACACCATCCCACAACACCACCCACACTAGCAGCAACACTATCCCACAACACCACCCACACTAGCAGCAACACCATCCCACAACACCACCCACACTAGCAGCAACACCATCCCACAACACCACCCACACTAGCAGCAACACTATCCCACAACACCACCCACACTAGCAGCAACACCATCCCACAACACCACCCACACTAGCAGCAACACCATCCCACAACACCACCCAAACTAGCAGCAACACCATCCCACAACACCACCCACACTAGCAGCAACACCATCCCACAACACCACCCACACTAGCAGCAACACCATCCCACAACATCACCCACACTAGCAGCAACACCATCCCACAACACCACCCACACTAGCAGCAACACCATCCCACAACACCACTCACACTAGCAGCAACACCATCCACAACACCACCCACACTAGCAGCAACACTATCCCACAACACCACCCACACTAGCAGCAACACTATCCCACAACACCACCCACACTAGCAGCAACACCATCCCACAACACCACCCACACTAGCAGAAACACCATCCCACAACACCACCCACACTAGCAGAAACACCATCCCACAACACCACCAACACTAGCAGCAACACCATCCCACAACACCACCCACACTAGCAGCAACACTATCCCACAACACCACCCACACTAGCAGAAACACCATCCCACAACACCACCAACACTAGCAGCAACACCATCCCACAACACCCACACTAGCAGAAACACCATCCCACAACACCACCCACACTAGCAGCAACACCATCCCACAACACCACCCACACTAGCAGCAACACCATCTCACAACACCCGCACTAGCAGAAACACCATCCCACAACACCACCCACACCTGGGTGTTAGCAGAACGTTGTGGGTGGCACCCTGGGTGGTGGAAGTGTAGCTGAGATATGGCCTGACTTAACAGTGAATAATGCAACATAACATCTGGTAGTAAGTTCAGCGGTGGAGAAGCATCAAGCTGGTGTCCTCGCAGTGTATATATGTACTCCACTGTTCTAACCTCATACACTGCCTCATCTGCATCACGGGTGAGGCTGGTCACTGCCTCATCTGCATCACGAGTGAGGCTGGTCACTGCCTCATCTGCATCACGGGTGAGGCTGGTCACTGTCTCATCTATATCATGGGTGAGGCTGGTCACTGTCTCATCTACATCACGAGTGAGGCTGGTCACTGCCTCATCTGCATCACGGGTGAGGCTGGTCACTGTCTCATCCACATCAAGGGTGAGGCTGGTCACTGTCTCATCTATATCACGGGTGAGGCTGGTCACTGTCTCATCTACATCACGGGTGAGCCTGGAGTGGCCTCAGCTACATCACGGGTGAGGCTGGTCACTGTATCATCTACATCACGGGTGTAGACAGCCATGCTGTCTGCCAGCTGAGTTCATATTTTGCGCCATGCTTGTGCTGCCACCTATAGGCCTATACCCACGTCAGTCTGCCCCACCATGTCTCTCCCTCACTTGGCGCCCAGACATCACTCAGTCAACAGGCCAGCTCCCTCTCTCCTTCGCAAGGCGCATGGCCACCGGGCCATGGCCACTAACACAGCCTGTGTACCCACCCGTTATTGCAAATAAAGTAAGAAGCCTCCGAAGCCTTATCATTGCTTCCCCGCTCAGCCTGCATGACTCCAAAAACATATTGTTATAAATGGTGGCAGCAATGGGATACGAACCCACGCCTCCGAGGAGAGAAATGTTCTCCTGAGTCACTTGCCTGAAGAAGAAGTCCTGTCCTGTTGCGACTACTGACGACGCCTCACTCGAGGGCACCAGCAGGTTGTGCCCCAGGTTGAGTGAACCCTGCAGCGACTACTACGATGACTGCTTCACCTCCCAGAGGAGACCGTACCCTGTTACATCACAGCTCAGCCGCAGCTATGTTTCCTGTGTTGCAGTATCTGTCCAGACGCAGGAAGGCATGCAGTGCAGCATCGACACTCACTGCCTTAGACCAAGAAGCACACCTTTTTTTTCTTCCCTCTCTGGAGGAAGTTTTTTTTCCATGTCCATATGTTTATGTATATATGTTTTTCTTTCGTGTTCTGTGACCTGTTCTTGCGAGAGAGAGACCGAGTTTTTTTTTTACTGCCAGACATGGTCAGGGTCGACCATGGGTGCGTGGCCGAGCGATGTAGAAAGCCATGCTGTCTGCCAGCTGAGTTCATATTTCGCGCCATGCTTGTGCTGACACCTATAAGCCTATACCCACGTCAGTCTGCCCCACCATGTCTCTCCCTCAATTGGTGCCCAGACATCACTCAGTCAACAGGCCAGCTCCCTCTCTCCCTCGCAAGGCGCATGGCCCCCAGGCCATGGCCACTAACACAGCCTGTGTACCCACCCGTTATTGCAAATAAAGTAAGAAGCCTCCAAAGCCTTATCATTGCTACCCCGCTCGGCCTGCACGACTCCAAAAACATATTGTTATACGGGTGAGGCTGGTCACTGTCTCATCTATATCACGGGTGAGGCTGGTCACTGTCTCATCTACATAACAGGTGAGCCTGGAGTGGCCTCAGCTACATCACGGGTGAGGCTGGTCACTATATCATCTACATCACGGGTGAGGTTGGTCACTGTCTCATCTACATCACGGGTGAGGCTGGTCACTATCTACATCACGGGTGAGCCTGGTCACTGCCTCATCTACATCATGGGTGAGGCTGGTCACTATATCATCTACATCACGAGTGAGGTTGGTCACTGCCTCATCTACATCACGGGTGAGGCTGGTCACTGTCTCATCTACATTACGGGTGAGGCTGGTCACTGTCTCATCTACATCACGGGTGAGGCTGGTCACTGTCTCATCTACATCACGGGTGAGGCTGGTCACTGTCTTATCTACATCACGGGTGAGGCTGGTCACTGTCTCATCTACATCACGGGTGAGGCTGGTCACTGTCTCATCTACATCATGGGTGAGGCTGGTCACTGTCTCATCTACATCACGGGTGAGGCTGGTCACTGTCTCATCTACATCACAGGTGAGGCTGGTCACTGTCTCATCTACATCACGGGTGAGGCTGGTCACTGCCTCATCTACATCACGGGTGAGGCTGGCCACTGTCTCATCTACATCACAGATGAGGCTGACCACTGTCTCATCTACATCATGGGTGAGGCTGGTCACTGTCTCATCTACGTCACGGGTGAGGCTGGTCACTCTCATCTACATCATGGGTGAGTCTGGTCACTGTATCATCTACATCACGGGTGAGGCTGGTCACTATCATGTACATCACGGGTGAGGCTGGTCACTGTCTCATCTACATGACGGGTGAGGTTGGTTACTGTCTCATCTACATGACGGGTGAGGCTGGTCACTGTCTCATCTACATGACGAGTGAGGCTGGTCACTGTATCATCTACATCACGGGTGAGTATTGCAACCTCAGGTTCTAAGGCCTGTTATCCTGAGTGTAAAAGGGAGCTTGGAGCAAAGAAACAGTAGAAAATGCTTTGAATTGTATTTTCCTTCACCAAACAAATATATATATATGAGTTTTTGTATTTTCCTTCACCAAGTATTTGTCTTTATGCAAATTATGTACACTATATACCAATAGAGTAGTATTAGTGCACGCCACTGCAGTCAAGGCAAAACAACAGCCAAGAGACAGAGACAACAGTACGACAACCAGCACAGGGTGGGAATGACAATGGCAAACATGTTAGTGGAATCCATGTCACCTTTACCACTGCCAGACTCACATTATGATTGGCTGAACCAAGTTGTTGATTTGGTGATGGGGCCCCGATCACCAAACCCTTAACAAGATGGTTCGCTGGTTGGTGAGGCAGCCTATGTGGGTGTGTTTAACATGCTCCGAATACGGGGACATACTCTTTGCATGCAACACCCCCCACCCCAAGAGGGCTCAGGACTAGGCTTTCACCTCAAATGGGTAGAGTGCCGCCATGGCATGTTACAATAATGGGACCGCCTTTCCCCTCAACCATCCCACTCATTAGATAAAACTAAACTTTTCTCGAGACATAAAGTCCTGCTTTAAACTTAAGAGTGAGACAGCAGACGGTAAGGCTAACGTAGGTCCAAGATACCTGCGGTCGGTAGCAGAATATCCCCTCACTAACCCCCCCCCTCCCTGTGACATCACAAGACTGCTGGTTTTGCTCAGGAGTTCTGTCTCTCCCATTACTTTGTAGATACCTTAATGGTGACCTACGGTTAACAGCTCCTGTATTGGGAGAAACATTAGTCTGCTATGCCATAGTTTCAGTTTGTAGTTTACTCCTTATATCATGCAACTGCGACGCCGTGAGGGTGCATTGATAATCAATACCAATAGAACGAGCAATTCGCCAACAACGCTGTAGAGAGAGTTTGGGCAAGTTTAGGAGAGTGAACTCAGACACTAATTGCCTGACTCTGATACGTGGCATTAACCCCAACATAACACGCTGTTTACAACACGCTGAAACTGCTGTGCATGGTACGACTGCAGAATACTCACACGATAGCAAGGCTGACATGCAATAACAAAGCTAACTGCAGAATACACACAATAGCAAAGCTGACGCGCAATAACAAAGCCAACTGCAGAATACACACAATAGCAAAGCTGACGCGCAATAGCAAAGCCATAGAATACTCACACAATAGCAAGACTGACCATAGCGAAGCGAATGCAAAGATGACACACAAAATTCGTGAAGTGTTGGCAAAGCGTAAGCAATGCCAGATAGCAAGCTATCTAGATACAAGACTAGCTCCTGCTCCAACTTCAACTCTAGGCTCAACTCCTGCTCTAAGTCCAACTCCAGCTCCCGGACAGGCTACCCCATATTACAACCTCAGGTTCTAAGGCCTGTTATCCTGAGTGTAAAAGGGAGCTTGGAGCAAAGAAACACAGTTGAAAATGCTTTGAATTGTATTTTCCTTCACCAAACAAATATATATATATGAGTTTTTGTATTTTCCTTCACCAAGTATTTGTCTTTGTACAAATTATGTACACTATATACAAATAGAGTAGTATTAGTGCACGCCACGGTAGTCAAGGCAAAACAACAGCCAAGAGACATAGACAACCGTACGACAACCAGCGCAGGGTGGGAATGACAATGGCAAACATGTGAGTGGAATCCACGTCACCTTTACCATTGCCAGACCCACATTATGATTGGCTGAACCAAGTTGTTGATTTGGTGATGGGGCCCCGATCACCAAACCCTTAACAAGATGGTTCGCTGGTTGGTGAGGCAGCCTATGTGGGTGTGTTTAACATGCTCTGAATAAGGGGACATACGCTTTGCATGCAACAGTGTGGTTGGTCACTATCATCTACATCACGGGTGAGGCTGATCACTGCATCATCTACATCACGGGTGATGTAGATGCTGGTACATTACCTTCATATCATTTTTGTAGGGTGAACACCAAACCCATCCGCCCCCCCAGCGCCTGAAAAATGGTTGGCAATTAAATTCGAGCCAAGGAAAGGGAGGACAAGTCCAGTTCCTCACATCAAGATCCTCGCCGGCACCAAGGTCTGACTGACCTCTCAGGAATCCCACTGTGACTCCTTCACACACTAATTTATTACCAAGAATCTCACCTCCTTGTTACTTGTCAGCCAGCTATGTCTGAGTCCAGGTCAGCCATACCTGAGTCCTGGTCAGTGATGCCTGGGTCCTGGTCAATCATACCTGGGTCCAGGTCAGCCATACCTGAGTCCAGGTCAGCCATACCTGGGTCCAGGTCAGCCATACCTGAGTCCTGGTCAGCCATACCTGAATCCTGGTCAGCCATACCTGAGTCCTGATCAGTCATGCCTGGGTCCTCGTCAATCATACCTGGGTCCAGGTCAGCCATACCTGAGTCCAGGTCAGCCATACCTGAGTCCAGGTCAGCCATACCTGAGTACATTTCAGCCATGCCTAAGCCCAGGCCAACCATACCTGGGTCCAGGCCAGCCATACCTGAGTCCAGGTCAGCCATACCTGGGTCCAGGTCAGCCATACCTGAGTCCTGGTCAGTCATACTTGGGTCCAGGTCAGCCATGCCTGGGTCCAGGTCAGTCATAATATTCCAGGTAAGCCATACCTTGTTCCAGGTCATGGTCAGTCATACCTGGGTCCAGATCAGTCATACCTGGGTCCTGGTCAGTCATATCTGGGTCCAGGTCAGTTATGTCTGGGTCCAGGTCAGTCATGCCTGAATCCAGGTCAGTCATATTTGGGTCCAGGTCAGTCATGTCTGGGTCCAGGTCAGTCATGCATTTTCCAGATCAGCCATACCTTGTTCCGGGTCATGGTCAGTCAAACCTGGATCCAGGTCAGTCATACCTGGATCAAGGTCAGTCATACTTGGATCCAGGACAGTCATACCTGGGTCCAGGTCAGCTGTTGCCTGCAGTGTGCCACAGCTCTCTGTCTATCAGTCTACCACACCTGTGTTATGCCCGTGACCAGTGACTTGTTGACTGACTGCTCAACCTTGCTGTTAGTGCTGACGGCTAGCAAACCTACCTGGTCATAACAACCTGGCTCGTCTGACATTACTTGCTGGTAGTTATGTAGCTGTCTCTTGAAAACATGTAGCAGTTTTACGACTACATATATCTACTTGTAAAAGGTTGACAGCACTTGTAGCAACACTGCTGAACACTACTGAACACTGGTGAACACTACTGAACAATGGTGAACACTACTAAACACTACTGAACACTGGTGAACACTACTGAACAATGGTGAACACTGCTGAACACTACTGAACACTGCTGAACACTACTGAACACTGCTGAACACTGGTGAACACTACTGAACAATGGTGAACACTACTGAACACTGGTGAACACTACTGAACACTGGTGAACACTACTGAACACTGGTGAACACTACTGAACACTGCTGAACACTACTGAACACTGCTGAACACTACTGAACACTGCTGAACACTGCTGAACACTAATGTTGAACAATGTGGTTGTCAGCACCATGGTTCAAGTCCAGCCAACTGTGCTACCTCGTTCATGAACATTCTTCAAATTATGTTCATTAACTATAACATGTGTTCATTAAATATAAATTATGTTCATTAGCTTTAAGATACGTTCCTTAACGTTAAAGTACGTTCAATAACGTTAAAATACGTTAACTTTAAAATACGTTCATTAACTAGAGAAAATGTTCATTACGTAAAATTAAGACCACTTGTTCAACAGCGTTGATGTTCACTGTTCAAACTGTGTTCATTAAGGTGACTATGAATGTCTTAGCGAAGTGTTCTTCTAGGGATGAACAACACCTTGTTCACTCGTGTTCATACACAGGTATGAAAATATTGTTCACTGAAAATACAGGAACAGTCCCAAGTGTTCAAATTATGTTCATAACAGTAACTTGTTTCTAACGTTATTCCCAATACTAAAACGTAGAGTGACTCCCCAACACTCCCCACCACCTCCCCAACACTCCCCACAAACACTACCTACAACCTCCCCACCACTACCCACAACTTCCCCAACACTCCCCACTACTCGCCACCACATCCCCAACACTCCCCACCACTTCCCGACACTCAACAACACTCCCCATGACCTCCCAACACTCCCCACCACCTCCCGACAATCCCCAACACTCCAAAAACATTCCCACCACCTCCCCAACACTTCACACAATCACCCCACCACTACCCACAACCTCCCCAACACTACCCACAACCTCCCCAACACTACCCACAACCTCCCCAACACTAACAAACAACCTCCCCAACACTACCCACAACCTCCCCATCACTACCCATAACCTCCCCAACACTACCCACAATCTCCCAACACTACCTACCACCTCCCAACACTTACCACCACCTCCCCAACACTCACCACCACCTCCCCAACTCTCCCCACCACCTCCCAAGACTTCCCACAATCTCCCAACACTACCCACAACCTCCCCAACACTACCCACAACCTCCCCACACACCACATCTCCCCAACACTGCCACACCCCCCGAGACACTACCCACAACCTCCCCAACACTACCCACAACCTCCCCAACACTACCCACAACCTCCCCAACACTACCCACAACCCCCTAAACAGTACCCACAACCTCCCCAAAACTACCCACAACCACCCCAACATTTCCCACAACCTCCCAACACTACCCACAACCTCCCCAACACTACTCACAACCTCCCAACACTACCCACAACCTCCCCAACACTACCCACAACCACCCAAACATTTCCCACAACCTCCCAACACTACCCATAACCTCCCCAACAAGACCCACAACCTCCCAACACTGCCCACAACCTCTCCAACACTACCCACTACCTCCCCAACACTACCCACTACCAACAACCTCCCAACACTCCCACATCCTTCCTAACACAACCCACAACCTCCCCGAAACTCCCCACAACCTCCCCAACACTTCCCACCACCTCCCAACACTCCCCACCACCTCCCCAACACACCCCTCCACCTCCCCAACACTCCCCATAACCTCTCCAAAACTGACCAGTGCCTCCCCAACACTACCCACCACCTCCCAACACTCACCACCCACCTCCCAACACTCCCCACCACCTCCCAACACAACCCACCACCTCCCCAACACCCCTCATAACCTCTCCAAAACTGACCAGTGCCTCCCCAACACTACACACCACCTCCCCACCATTCTACACAACCTCCCAACACTTCCCACCTCCCCAACACTCCCCACAACCTCCCAACACTCCCCACAACCTCCAAACACTCCCCACAACCTCCCCAACACTACTCACAACCTCCACAACACTACTCACAACCTCCCCAACACCACCCATAACCTCCCCAACACTCCCCACATCCTCCCCAACACTTCTCACAACCTCCCAACACTACCCACAACCTCCTCAACACTCCCCACATCCTCCCCAACACTTCCCACAACCTCCCAACATTTTCCATAACCTTCCCAACTCTCCCCACAACCTCCTTAACACTATCCACAGCCTCCCCAACATTACTCACAACCTCCCCAACACTCCCCACATCCTCCCCAGAACTTCCCAACACTCCCCACAACCTCCCAACACTCCCCACAACCTCCCCAACATTACTCACAACCTCCCCAACACTACCCAGAACCTCCCCAACACTACCCACAACCTCCCCAACACTACCCACAACCTCCCCAACACTACCCACAACCTCCCCAACACTTCCCACCACCTCCCCACCACTTCCCAACACTCCCCACCACCTCCCAACACTTCCCACCACCTCCCCAACACTCCTCATAACCTATCCAAAACTGACCAGTGCCTCCCCAACAATACCCACCACCTCCCCACTATTCCACACAACCTCTCAACACTTCCCACAACCTCCCCAACACTCCCCAAAACCTTCCAACACTTCCCACAACCTTTCAACACTCCTCACAACCTCCCAACACTCCCCACAACCTCCCCAACACTACTCACAACCTTCCCAACACTACTCACCTCCCCAACACTACCCACAACCTCCCAAACACTCTCCACATCCTCCCCAACACTTCCCACAACGTCCTAACACTACTCACAACCTTCCCAACACTACTCACAACCTCCCCAACACTTCCCACAACCTCCCAACACTACCCACAACCTCTCCAACACTTCCCACAACCTCCCAACACTTCCTAACTCTCCCCACAACCTCCCAACACTACCCACAACCTCCCCAACACTTCCCACAACCTCCCAACACTTCCCCCAACCTCCCAACACTACCCACAACCTCTCCAACACTTCCCACAACCTCCCAACACTTCCCACAACCTCCCAACACTACCCACAACCTCCCCAACACTACTCACAACCTCCCAACACGTCCCACAACCTCCCAACACTTCCCACAACCTCCCAACACTACCCACAACCTCCCCAACACTACCCACAACCTCCCAACACGTCCCACAACCTCCCAACACTACTCACAACTTCTCAGTACTTCCCACAATCTCCCCCTACAACCTCCCCAACACTTCCCACAACGTCCTAACACTTCCCACAACCTGATGATTGAGACACTTATGCAACATATGGGAATCTTTATTAAGGAAACGTTTCGCCACACTATGACGCCGCCTCCTGCTGCTTCGCCTCACCTGACTACAGTATATAAGCAACTTCTACGGCCCTATGCTGTACTTTCTACAAGATTGATGGACTGAACACATCGACTCCAGGCCGAGGGACTGATTACCTCAAACTCCTCCTCTCCTTACACCTTTCTACTTTGTATTGGACTGATGAAGCCACTGTGTGGCGAAACGTTTCCTTAATAAAAATTCCCATATGCTGCATAAGTGTCTCAATCTTCAACTCGTCGGTTTTCAAAACCATTTATCATACCCACAACCTCCCCAACAGTACCCAACACCTCGTCAACACTACCCACAACTTCCCCGACACTACCCACAACCTCCCCAACACTACTTACAACCTCCCCAACATTATTATTTATTATTCTAGATTCGCCGGTACTGTCCCAGCCCGAGTCTTTTCCAGATGGTGATCCTGTCTTGGCTTGGTTGACAGGAAGCTTCCAGCCCGAGTCCTTTCCAGATGGTGATCCTGTCTTGGCTTGGTTGACAGGAATCTTCCAGCCCGAGTCCTTTCCAGATGGTGATCCTGTCTTGGCTTGGTTGACAGGAAGCTTCCAGCCCGAGTCCTTTCCAGATGGTGATCCGGTCTTGGCTGACAGGAAGCTTCATGCTGAATGATCAATAAAGTTATGTCTATGAGTGGAGCCATTTTTGATGGATCTGAATCTTGTTCTGGAGACTTGGTTTATCTTGATCTTTCTGCAAGTGTTGCTTAGATGTTTTTCGGTGTCTTCCAACAGGTCTTGAAGTGTGTATGGGACTTCTTAATCGGTGGTGAACTTGACAGTCCCGTGTTGTAGTCAAGAGGGTAGTTCTTTGCAGTACTGTGTGGGGCAGTTGTGTAGAGCTCTACACCTGGCCAGTTTGCGTAGCCAGGCTTGTCGAAACTTCCTTTATCCTTGGATATTCGTGTTGCTTCAGCGAGTTGGCTCTTGGCTGTTGGTTGGGGTGAGGTCGCTGATTGGTCCGTTTCAGTGGTGGAGAAAGTCAATGGTGGCGGTGGAGCTGCTTGAGAGGAACTTTCGGGTGTTGAGACATTGACGATTTTTGAGGTGAGCTTAGGTCAGAACAAGGTGGAGAATCCGGGAATGTAAAACTGGGCATGTTGTTTAGCCTGAAGTTCCTTGATGACAGTGTTGAAGGATCTTAGTTTAGCCATATTGTACATACAAGCGTACATCATACAAGTAGTGGATTTTGGTTGGTTCACAGTGACGTGGAGGGTTGAGTAGACTTGAGAAGTTTGGTGGTATCTGCCTGTAATTTGGTGATTGCAACGTGTGTTGATGACCTGGAATATGACTTCTTTTGTTCTGCTTCTTGGTTTTTCTTCAGGATTTCTCGTCTTGTAGGGCAGCAAGAGTGTGGTGGTCGCTCTTGCAGCAAGAGTGTGGTGGTCGCTCTTGCAGCAAGAGTGTGGTGGTCGCTCTTGCAGCAAGAGTGTGGTGGTCGCTCTTGCAGCAAGAGTGTGGTGGTCGCTCTTGCAGCTCAGGCATTGTGGTGGAGCGGTAGTGGAGCAGCTCTTAAGTCGTGTCCCTCACAACCACAGGTCGAGCAGAATTTCTTGTCTTTTATAATCCTTAGTGGTATGCATGTAGGAACAACAACTCCGGCATTATGTGCTATGCTGGTATCTCTCCGCCTCGATGTAGCTGGGACTGATAAAGTAGTAGTAGATGGCCATACCTCCAGCTAGAGCCTGGGCAGCCATGTTCACGTCAGTAACTGTTATTTTCAGCGTGGAGGAAGCATTAGGAATTTTCGTGATGTGTTCAACGGTAGCCCAGAAGTTCTGGTCTTCTATTGAAGTCCTGAGGTCACCGATGGGTTGAGAAGTAATAAGTTTATAAAGTCTTTTGAGGAAGACAGTCCTCTTGGCCCTTAAAGCTGGAGAGGAGGTGACTTTGAAGCCTCGTTCAGTGAGAGTGGTTGTGACGGTAGTGGTGAGTAGTTTTTCGGCCTCAATATCATCGTTGCAGATGACAATGAAGGCGTCTTGTAGCGGCAGAATAGCATTAAACTTGACTTGCAAGCCGCCCGGCCTAACGGCAGCTGCAAGTGCAAGTTTTGATGAGTCGTTCACAGTTCCACTGCAGGGTTTGATCTTTACACGATGAGTAGCTCATCGTGGAGATAAAAAATGATGACTAAGGTAAGTCTCCCTACGGTCGTAGGGAGACTGCAGAGGTGAGCGTCGGAGCGTCTGTGACTTGCCAGGGCGAAGTCAACAGTGCCTGATGTGTCCCCAACACTACCCAAAACCTCTTCACCTCCCACCACTCCCCACCTCCCCAACACTCCCCAACATTCCCCACATCCCCAACACTCCAGTCCTCCCCAACACTCCCCACCTCCCCAACACTCCCCACGTCCCCAACACTCCCCCATCTCCCCAACACTCCCACATCTCCCCAACACTCCCCCATCTCCCCAACACTCCCACAGTAATCCCGCGGAATTCGAAAAAGAAATAGAAAAGCTGGTCACTGATGCAGCACCTGGACCAGACTCGTAAAGTTTCTTATTTATAAAGAAGTGGAAAATACGAGCAGCACGAGCACTCAGGTATTCACGAGCACTCAGGTATTCACGAGCACTCAGGTATTCACGAGCACTCAGGTATTCACGAGCACTCAGGTATTCACGAGCACTCAGGTATTCACGAGCACTCAGGTATTCACGAGCACTCAGGTATTCACGAGCACTCAGGTATTCACGAGCACTCAGGTATTCACGAGCACTCAGGTATTCACGAGCACTCAGGTATTCACGAGCACTCAGGTATTCACGAGCACTCAGGTATTCACGAGCACTCAGGTATTCACGAGCACTCAGGTATTCACGAGCACTCAGGTATTCACGAGCACTCAGGTATTCACGAGCACTCAGGTATTCACGAGCACTCAGGTATTCACGAGCACTCAGGTATTCACGAGCACTCAGGTATTCACGAGCACTCAGGTATTCACGAGCACTCAGGTATTCACGAGCACTCAGGTATTCACGAGCACTCAGGTATTCACGAGCACTCAGGTATTCACGAGCACTCAGGTATTCACGAGCACTCAGGTATTCACGAGCACTCAGGTATTCACGAGCACTCAGGTATTCACGAGCACTCAGGTATTCACGAGCACTCAGGTATTCACGAGCACTCAGGTATTCACGAGCACTCAGGTATTCACGAGCACTCAGGTATTCACGAGCACTCAGGTATTCACGAGCACTCAGGTATTCACGAGCACTCAGGTATTCACGAGCACTCAGGTATTCACGAGCACTCAGGTATTCACGAGCACTCAGGTATTCACGAGCACTCAGGTATTCACGAGCACTCAGGTATTCACGAGCACTCAGGTATTCACGAGCACTCAGGTATTCACGAGCACTCAGGTATTCTCTGGAGAAAGAACTTAGATCAAGGTGAAATACCAGAGGCCTTAACAAGTGCAGACATAGTTCCTCTGCTTAAACGAGGCTCTAGAACACTGGAGAAAAATTACACTCCAGCAGCACTAACATAAGTCTTTGAAAGAGTAATAAGACGCTAGATTATAAACTTTATGGAACAACATAACCTACACAAACCAGCATGGATTTAGTGCTGAGAGATGATGCTTGTCACAAGTACTAAACATTATGACAGAATTAAGGAGAGAGAAGAAAACCAAAGTGCACATGTTGTCGACATAGATTTCGTAGAGGTCATTTGATAAATGTGATCATGGAGTGACTGCACAAAAATATGAGAGTGACAGGTATAACAGGGCGAGTAAACAAGTGGATTTTCAACTTTATGATAAATGGATTGATTATAAAGAGTAGTAGTAAACAGAGCAAAATCCAGCATTAGCAAAGGGTAAAAAGCTCAGTACCTCATCATTTGCGCTTAATACCAAAATAAGCATGAAAATCACCTCGGGAGAGGACACGAAAAAAATACAGGAGACATAAACAACGTCTTGCAGTGGGCAGTGAAGAACATGACGTTCACTTGTGAGAAGTTGCAACTCCTTACACATGGAAAGAATGCAGAACTCAAAAGGGGCAATGTGTATAAAATGCAAGATCACCAAACAGAACATATGAAACATATGAAGGACGTGGGTGTAATAATGTTAACTTTTTTTTTTTTTATATTTTATTTAAAACTCATCATTACAGGTATATAATAAATATATAAAAGAGATTTTCTACAGATGAAACACAACATACTAGCATCTCTACTACTCACCCTACCATACAACAGCAGGGTGAAAACTACCTATCCTCGAAGACTACCCCACCCTCCACCTACATTGTATTGAATCTGTATTGTTTATAACACTTTATTACAATATTAATAGTACAATGAGTAAACAATGGATATATTTGTACAATTCAAGAATTACAGGAAAGTAGCAGAATGCTACTCTCTCAGCCCACCCGACCCCCCCCCCTTTCTCTCACAGCAATACATTAATTCCTCAATAGGTAAGCGGATACACTTTTCGCCATTTATAATATAATAAATATGATACTCTGCTTCAGCACTAGGCTGAATAACATGGAACTCTCATGCTTATTACAGCTGTGGGTGGCGAGTAACCGCCCCGTACCCACTACCTCACCTTTCAATCCACTCTCAAGAAAATATATACCAATGAAATACACTATACATTCATATTCATGTACGTATAATTATACAATGAGAGAATACTTGTGAACAAAACAGAATATAAGTATAACCGTAAAATGGAAAGTTACAAGTACGGTAAAAGACACAGCTTCATCTCAATGTAATCAACAATCGCACACTACTGGAATATAAAATCAGTCAAGAGTAATCAATCAACCCCCTTGATATACCTACATACATGAAGGAGTTAAGCCCGTTTTTCCCTTCACTCGACGAGTGAGTCGTAATAATGACCGGACTGTGAATTCCTGATATTCAACTGGAAACTCTACTGGCCACTGCGGCCAGACAGGAGTTTGTTGCCACATTTGGTGTGATACACAGCAAGCACCTGTATACAATCATTGGCAGACCTCTCGCGACACACCCACAAGGTATATACATAATCAGTAACTATATATCCAATCGTTCTTTGTACGATAGATGAAACTCCACCTATGTCTAGACTTAGTGCTCGAAGACTTTGAATACCGCGTCCCCCGAACACACGTATTACTTTACCGAGCAACTCTCGTCTAGACTCTAAGCTTTCACAAAAATATAGACTATGATAAGAATCCGCGATCGCTCCGCAAGCAGGACACATTTCCCCTTCTATGAGGCGTCGATTATATAATACCACTTTTGACGGTAGGATGTTATGTAAGAACTTATAATATACTTCGCGCACCTTCGGATGAATATGTAATTCAGCGAAACGTCTCCAAATACCTGACCATTCGTACACAGGAAAAAGGCAATGCACTGGCGGAACAACAGGCCGTACCACACCCCGTATAAGAACTCGTATGGGCATATTTCCCGGTTGTCGCGCATAAACAAGGCAGCGGAGAAAGTCTATCCCAATGCGGCATTCGTCTCCGCTGTACCACTTACAAACATATTCATGCAATGCTGGAAGGTACAGAGACATTTTGATGACGTAAGTGCCTTCTGGTAAACCTTCATAAGGGCCGCTGGTCCACCGTCCCATCGTTACAGAGTAGACTGTCCCATACGCCTCAAAAGTTTTTCTTATGTCATGATCGTCCGCCTCAAATGGGACATTCTTTGCACGGACATACGTATACGTCCGTGACACATCGTGGAGACAAACCTCCACAGCTGGGGTGACCTGGAACCGAGCATCCTCGAAATTCTCCACCACTCTCTCGTATACATTTGATGACGTGAACTTAACAAAGATTCGTTTCACACCATTAAGGGACACTCCGTACAACTCACTGTTCTCAATTGCGTACGTCTCTCGTAAAATCTGCGGCAGGAGAACAGGTAGGGTAGAGCCCAACAGTGACCCACGGGTTAACTCCACACAGACAGTGTTCCTCCGACGCCGGTTACTCTCCGCCATACTGGCTACCAACTGCTGGTATGGGAGAAAACCTGAAGAGGGCAGCACAGTAGAGCAACCTCTCACCGCGAAGGCTGAGGTGCGAATTAGACCCTTGGAGTTAATGCAAAATCACAAAAGGGGCAATGTGTATAAAATGCAAGATCACCAAACAGAACATATGAAACATATGAAGGACGTGGGTGTAATAATGTTAACTGACCTTTCCTGTAAAGAAGACAATAAAGCAAATGTCATGACAGCCAGGAAAATGACGGTGTGGATAATGAGAATTTTCAAAACAAGGGAAAGAATGCCAATAGTAAGAATTCAAATAACTTTTGCTCTCTGGCTTAGAGTATTGTTCAGTGAATATTGGTGGCTCCGTTCAGGGCAGGAGAGATATCAGAGCGGGAACATACAGGTCATTGACGTCCCGCCTAGAGCCAGTTAAGTAATTAAATTCCTGCTCTATTAAATAGATAATAGAGCAGGAATTATGGAAAGATTGTGGAAATAAAAACTGGAACAGAGTATACAACAAACTCTAATCCCTCAATAGATACTAAGAGACTTAGAGAGTGATTAAAGTCGGAAGGATAATGTTACGGCCCCCTATCTAACAATGGTAGTTAGGTAATTACCTCACCGGCCGGCAGTCAAGGGGTTACGTCATCAGACCTGATGTTTGACTGCCGGGCCGGCTTGACTGACAGTGTCATCGAGACTCTCCCCTATTCAACACTGGAGAGTCCACCAGCTCACTGATATACTACTGGAGTTCATCAGTCAGACCTGCATGAGAGTTGCAGTGTGGTGCTGGTGACAAGCTCCCTGACATACTACTGGAGTTCGCCAGTCAGACCTGCGTGAGAGTTGCAGACTCATGCAGTGTGGTGCTGGTGATAGCCTACAACAAGGAGAGCGGCAAGGTCACCAGAATCTACTATGTACCTGCGACGATGTACCTGCGACGATGTACCTGCGACGATGTACCTGAGATTGTTTACCCGGAGAGAGTTAACCGGAGTGTCAGGGTTTAAGTGGTGCATTCAGAGAGTTTGTGACGGTGGCACGACACAGGTTGAGTCGTGTATTTGGGGTGTCATAACGCGGTGTAAAGGCTTTGAGAAAGAGTTCATGATACAAGGGGCGTGCCATGTGGCACAGAGAAGGTGTCGTGTGACACAGAGATTGAGTCTTTATGGTACGGGTGTCGTGGAACCCCGTAGGTGCCATAAGACAGAGACAAGGGTGTCTGAGGACACGGTGGAGAAGGAGTATCATGACAAGGTGTGGTAGTGTCCTGCGTGACACTAGAAGATGGCAGCGACTTGACTTGACACTACACCGAATACTTGATTTTACTTGTGACTTTTATCTTGTACTGTGATTTTGTGTAAATATGTTTTTACACAGATTATTAGATTTATGATTTTATTCAGATTATATGCTTTTATATTATTAATATATATTTAATATAATAAAAATCTGAAAAATGAGATTTTACTCAGTATCCCAAACAGTCGTTTATTACAAATGCTTCTTTTATTTGTAATAGATAACAATATCACCATCACAACCACAAGAAAACTGATAAGCTGGATAACTAGAACCTTCAAAACAGGAGATGCCAAGTCAATGATGATACTCTTCAAGTTACTTGTTCTCTCTAGGCTGGAGTGCTGCTGTACTCTAACACCTTCGTTTAAGGCTGGCGAAATTGTTGACCTGGAGAATGTGTAGAGAATTTTCACTGCCCGCAGAGATTCACTCAAGCACCTAAGTTACAGTACTCCTTGGAAAGTAGGAGACAAATATATATTATAATGCAAACCTGGAAAATTCTAGATGGATTGGTCAGAAATCTTCACACAAATCATACCCCATGAAAGTAAGAGGTCTGAAAAGCAAGGGTAGGGTGAGTAAACAAAGGGAAAAAACAATAAATGCGAGGGAACCAAGACTGTCAATACTCTTCCTTTATACATAAGAAGAATTAGCAACAATTCCCTGGTTGTCTTCAAAGAGAACTGGACAAGTACCGGGCTGTGGCGCATTCCTGAAGCACTTTTCCGGGGGTCAATGACCCGTGGCCTGGTCTGGGACCAGACCTCCTGGATGATTAAGGCTTGATCAACCAGGCTGTTACTACTGTCCGCAAGCAGTCCATTGCACAAATTACAACCCGGCTGGCCAGGGAATGATTTGAGGAACTTGTCCAGTTTCATCCTGAAGGCAGCCAGGGGTTAGTTGGTAATTCCCCTTAAGCAGGGAGGAATAACACTAAAGAGTCGGGAACCTCTGACACTCATCAAGTATACTCTCATTGTATTTGCCGCGTCCCTGCTTTTTTAGATCTTATTTTGCACTGTCTTGTTGTCACACAGAGTCATTTCGGTATTCAAGTTTAGAACTAGTCCCTCCAGAATTTTCCAGGTGTAAATTATTATGTACATTTCTTGCCTATGTTAAAAGGAATACATTTGAAGGAACTTCAAGCATTCCCAGCAGTTCAGATGGTTAACTCCGCAATCTCGCCTGCCTTGAAAGGTGCCGTCAGTACACAACATTATTCCAGCCTCGAGACAACAAGTGACTTAAGAGCATCATCATTGCCTTAGTATCTCTTGTTTTGAAAGTTCTTGTTATTCAGCCTCTCATTTTCTTTTGAAGTAGCAGCACTGGCAACAATGTTGTGATCCTTGAAGTCTGGCACATAGTGTTTGCGCTCTACTGAGTGATGTGAGTTTGTCCTGTACTTCCTTGCAGTCTTTATTTCCTCCATTCTTCTATGGCGGAGTAATTGAAACTTGTCCTCATTAAACATTATATTGTTGTCCGAGGTTCACTGGAAGACTTGATCTATATCCTCCTGAAGGTTCACTGGAAGACTTGATCTATATCCTCCTGAAGGTTCACTGGAAGACTTGATCTATATCCTCCTGAAGGTTCACTGGAAGACTTGATCTATATCCTCCTGAAGGTTCACTGGAAGACTTGATCTATATCCTCCTGAAGGTTCACTGTCTTGGACGGACGTCACTCTCAGAGGTTCCACAGTCATCGACCAAAATAAGTCATGCTGTTATGATGTCGATGTCGGACATAAGAATGAGAAACAAGTGAGGCGAGTACTGTGCCTTGAGGAACACAGCTGCGAGTACTGTGCCTTGAGGAACACAGCTGCGAGTACTGTGCCTTGAGGAACACAGCTGCGAGTACTGTGCCTTGAGGAACACAGCTTTTCACTGTGGCTACGACTTCACTATGTTGGGCTTCGTATGGCTAGCACCAACAGTCTGGTTGATCAGGTTATCTACTACGAGACCTGTTCTAGGAGCGGGCCGCGGGGGCACTGACCCTTGCAGCATTCTCCAGGTAGACTCTAGGTAGACTCCAGGTAGACTCTAGGTAGACTCCAGGTAGATAAACTCTAAAACAAGATATCAGGAACACTGCCGGTACAAGCATACAAGTCATCACAAGGAAATTGGACAAGCACATTCACCAAGTGTAAGATCAACCAGGCTGTGATGGATATGTGGGGCAGCGGGCCTGCAGCAGCAACAGCCTGGTTGACCAGGTTAGCACCAGACAAACCTTGTCCAGGGCCGCGCTCCGGAAGTATGAAGTCTATGGAAATTCATATCGATATAAAAAAGATACCTCCCCATCAATCCCAACACCTCCCCATCAATCCCAACACCTCCCCATCAATCCCAACACCTCTCCAACAATTCCCAACATTCCTCAATACTTTCCCAATAATCCCGAACACTTCCCAACACCTCCCCAACACATTCCCAACAATTCCCAACAATCCCCAACACTTTCCCAATACCATCCCAACAATCCCTAACACCTCCACAACACTTCCACAACACCTCCCCAACACTTCCTTAACACCTCCCCAACACTTCCACACTTTCCCAACACTCCCACACTTCCCAACACTCCTACACCTAACCAACACTCCCACATCTCCTTAATACAACTACATCTTCAAAAATTCCTACACCTCCCTAACACTCCCCTCCTCCCCAATATTCCCACATCTCCTCAACATCCCTGTTCTTCACTGTCTGTGTCTCAGCACACACACAACATCTCTGTTCTTCACTGTCTGTGTCTCAGCACACACACAACATCTCTGTTCTTCACTGTCTGTGTCTCAGCACACACACAACATCCCTGCTCTTCACTGTCTGTGTCTCAGCACACATACAACATCTATGTTCTTCACTGTCTGTGTCTCAGCACACACACAACATCCCTGCTCTTCACTGTCTGTGTCTCAGCACACACACAACATCTCTGTTCTTCACTGTCTGTGTCTCAGCACACACAACATCTCTGTTCTTCACTGTCTGTGTCTCAGCACACACAACATCTCTGTTCTTCACTGTCTGTGTCTCAGCACACACACAACATCTCTGTTCTTCACTGTCTGTGTCTCAGCATACACAACATCCCTGCTCATCACTGCCTGTGTCTCAGCACACACACAACATCTCTGTTCTTCACTGTCTGTGTCTCAGCATACACAACATCCCTGCTCATCACTGCCTGTCTGCCCAGCACACACACAACATCCCTGCTCATCACTGCCTGTCTGCCCAGCCTCTTGCTATGGTAGGCAGTAATTTCAGAGTGCATATCTGGCACCATTCCCACAGGAATTTTCTAGGTGTAAACTATGTATATACCTTCCTATGTAGAGAGCAAGAGTTCAGGAGTCTTCAATAACTGGGTGTACTTGTAAGTGAAGGCTCTCTGCACGTACTTGTAAGTGAAGGCTCTCTGCACGTAATTGTAAGTGAAGGCTCTCTGCACGTACTTGTAAGTGCAGTGAAGGCTCTCTGCACGTACTTGTAAGTGCAGTGAAGGCTCTCTGCACGTAATTGTAAGTGCAGTGAAGGCTCTCTGCACGTACTTGTAAGCGCAGTGAAGGCTCTCTGCACGTACTTGTAAGCGCAGTGAAGGCTCTCTGCACGTACTTGTACGTGCAGTGAAGGTTCTATGCACGTACTTGTAAGCGCAGTGAAGGCTCTCTGCACGTAATTGTAAGTGCAGTGAAGGCTCTCTGCATGTACTTGTACGTGCAGTGAAGGCTCTCTGTATGTACTTGTACGTGCAGTGAAGGCTCTCTGTATGTACTTGTACGTGCAGTAAAGGCTCTCTGAACGTTTTTGTACGTGCAGTAAAGGCTCTCTGCACGTACTTGTAAGTGCAGTGAAGGCTCTCTGCACGTACTTGTACGTGCAGTGAAGGCTCTCTGCAAATTCTCTAGACCTGCAATTTCGCTTGCCTTCAAAGGGACTTTTAGAGTACATCAGAATTTTAATCTAGCAAAAAACAAGTCATTTAATGAGGATCATTATTGGTTATGCATCCCTTGTTTTGAAGGTTCTAGTTATCCAGAGTATCAATTTCCTTGTGTCTGTGTTAGTAACACCATTATCATCTTTGAGATGATCTCACATTATTTTTCTCAAGACCATCACATTAATCTTCTCTTCAGCTGAATGATTTGAGTTTCATACTCGCTTCTAGTTTTATTTATTTTCATTTTTTTCCGTAGCGGAGTAACTGAAATTTATCCTCATTAAACCTCATTATTTTCGGTGGTCGACTGGAAGACAGAATTATAGATATGTATTCTAATTATCTCCATTATCACACAAATCATAGTCTTGACTGGAAAGGATGATGAGGTGCTATGATTTATGTTTCTATGTCGGATGAGGATGCTAAAGAGAATTAGGGCGAGTACTATGTCTCGCACAACACAACTTTCACAGTGACATTGTTCACTCTTACTCTTTGCGTCTGACTTGTTACAAATATAAAAAATACATCTTGCCACTTTTATGCGCTATTACACAAGGGTCACACTTCTCCGAGGTTACTGCCAAGTTATTGTACATAACGTGTGCATTTTGTTTGCCTGTCAGTGCATGCAGGAGGTTACGTTAGGTAAGGTTCGTCAGAAAATAGGACAAGTGTTTCCTGACGCGAATCTGAGTCATATGATGACCCGCAGCTGGAGCTTTTGGTAATCTGGCCGAAGCCTTCCGCTGGCTTACCGGTCCACCCCTTTAAAATTTAAGGTTACGCATGCAAGACTATTATATAGTGGTGTAGCAGCATGCTGCCCTCAGTTGTTATTCCTTGTGTTAAACAATCTTGCTTCTTAAAACTATGAAAGATATTGATAATACGTGACGTCACTGCCATTGGTCTATAAGGGCTTGTAACTGCTTTGTTGGCATGTGTGCGGTGCGAGGCTATCACACTGGTTTTTGATGACTAGTATCTATAATATTTAAGGCACGTCGTAGTGTCCGTTTTTTCTCGAAATTCTTGCTGAATATGGAGCTCCACGAGTCTGGACACAGTGCACTGGCACTATCAGTGTCCTCACAGTCAAGTGGGGTTAGGGTTATGTCACACCACCAACACTCCCACACACCACCAACACTCCCACACACCACCAACACTCCCACACACCACCAACACTCCCACACACCACCAACACTCCCACACACCACCAACACTCCCACACACCACCAACACTCCCACACACCACCAACACTCCCACACGCCACCAACACTCCCACACACCACCAACACTCCCACACACCACCAACACTCCCACACACCACCAACACTCCCACACACCACCAACACTCCCCACGCCACCAACACTCCCACACACCACCAACACTCCCACACACCACCAACACTCCCACACACCACCAACACTCCCACACACCACCAACACTCCCACACACCACCAACACTCCCACACACCACCAACACTCCCACACACCACCAACACTCCCACACACCACCAACACTCCCACACACCACCAACACTCCCACACGCCACCAACACTCCCACACACCACCAACACTCCCACACGCCACCAACACTCCCACACACCACCAACACTCCCACACACCACCAAGGCCGCACCTGATCATGCATAAGGAGAAGCTAGAGATGGATGTAAGTGCTTGAAGGAGACTGATGGCAGGACCGAGGGTAATGCAGCACAGACACTTGATAAACTCAATATAAGAAGAGCACCGAGGACCCAGGCAAGGACGTAATAATGACTTGCAAACTACTAAGAGAATTAGGTATGAGTGGATAGGGAGAGGATGTTGCAGAGGGAGGCAGGAAGAGGATGTTGCAGAGAGGGACAGGGAGAGGATGTTGCAGAGGGAGGTAGGGAGAGGATGTTGCAGAGGGAGGCAGGGAGAGGATGTTGCAGAGAGGGACAGGGAGAGGATGTTGCAGAGGGAGGTAGGGAGAGGATGTTGCAGAGGGAGGCAGGGAGAGGATGTTGCAGAGAGGGACAGGGAGAGGATGTTGCAGAGGGAGGTAGGGAGAGGAGGTTGCAGAGGGAGGCAGGGAGAGGATGTTGCAGAGAGGGACAGGGAGAGGATGTTGCAGAGGGAGGTAGGGAGAGGAGGTTGCAGAGGAGGCAGGGAGAGGATGTTGCAGAGAGGGACAGGAGAGGATGTTGCAGAGGGAGGTAGGGAGAGGAGGTTGCAGAGGGAGGCAGGGAGAGGATGTTGCAGAGAGGGACAGGGAGAGGATGTTGCAGAGGGAGGTAGGGAGAGGAGGTTGCAGAGGGAGGCAGGGAGAGGATGTTGCAGAGAGGAACAGGGAGAGGATGTTGCAGAGGGAGGCAGGGAGAGGATGTTGCATAGGGAGGCAGGGAGAGGATGTTGCAGAGAGGGACAGGGAGAGGATGTTGCAGAGGGAGGCAGGGAGAGGATGTTGCAGAGATAGGCAGGAAAAGGATGTTGCAGAGAGGGACAGGGAGAGGATGTTGCAGAGGGAGGCAGGGAGAGGATGTTGCAGAGAGAAACAGGAAAAGGATGTTGCAGAGAGAGGCAGGAAAAGGATGTTGCAGAGAGGGACAGGGAGAGGATGTTGCAGAGGGAGACAGGGAGAGGATGTTGCAGAGAGAGGCAGGAAAAGGATGTTGCAGAGAGAGGCAGGAAAAGGATGTTGCAGAGAGGGACAGGGAGAGGATGTTGCAGAGGGAGGCAGGGAGAGGATGTTGCAGAGGGAGGCAGGGAGAGGATGTTGCAGAGGGAGGCAGGGAGAGGATGTTGCAGAGGGAGGCAGGGAGAGGATGTTGCAGAGGGAGGCAGGGAGAGGATGTTGCAGAGGGAGGCAGGGAGAGGATGTTGCAGAGGGAGGCAGGGAGAGGATGTTGCAGAGGGAGGCAAGACACTGATGGAACCAGGATGAATCTCACAGAGGCTAGGATTTTTTTCAGCTTTAGATGAGGAACTGATGGTGACAGACATTCTGCACAGCTTCAAGAGTGGGTATGATTGAGCTCTAAACGTGAGGAATGTCTGACATCCGTCGATAACAACATAAGAAAAGCAGAGCACTGCAGTAGGCCTACTGACTCGTGCCTAGGCACATCCTTCTTAAATCCAATCCGAAGCCAGGAGCTATGATTCGACCCTTGTGAATGTGGGGGAAAGGGGGAGAGGAGCATCCAAGACAACATTTGCACGTCGTCCATCATCGTGTCAGTGTTGAGTGCTTCAATGTGTGAGGATATTGAGTGTTTCAGTGTGTGAGTGTTGAGTGCTTCAATGTGTGAGTGTTGAGTGCTTCAGTGTGTGAGTGTTGAGTGCTTCAGTGTGTGTGTTGAGTGCTTCAGTGTGTGAGGATATTGAGTGTTTCAGTGTGTGAGTGTTGAGTGCTTCAGTGTGTGTGTTGAGTGCTTCAGTGTGTGAGGATGTTGAGTGCTTCAATGTGTGAGTGTTGAGTGCTTCAGTGTGTGAGGATGCTGAGTGCTTCAGTGTGTGAGGATGTTGAGTGCTTCAGTGTGTGTGAGTGCTGAGTGCTTCAGTGTGAGAGTGTTGAGTGCTTCAGTGTGTGAGAGTGTTGAGTGCTTCAGTGTGTGAGAGTGTTGAGTGCTTCAGTGTGTGAGAGAGTTTAGTGCTTCAGTGTGTGAGTGTTGAGTGCTTCAGTGTGTAAGTGTTGAGTGCTTCAGTGTATGAGGATGTTGAGTGCTTCAGTGTGTGAGGATGTTGAGTGCTTCAGTGTGTGAGGATGTTGAGTGCTTCAATGTGTGTGTTGAGTGCTTTAGTGTGTGAGTGTTTAATGCTTCAGTGTGAGTGTTGAGTGCTTCAGTGTGTGTGTTGAGTGCTTCAGTGTGTTTGTTGAGTGCTTCAGTGTGTTTGCTTCAGTGTGTTTGTTTCAGTGTGTGAGTATTGAGTGCTTCAGTGTGTGAGGATGTCAAGTGCTTCAGTGTAAGTGTTGAGTGCTTCAGTGTGTGAGGGTGTTGAGTGCTTCAGTATGTGTGTTGAGTGCTTCAGTGTGTGAGTGTTGAGCGCTTCAGTGTGTGAAGATGTTAAGTGCTTCAGTGTAAGTGTTGAGTGCTTCAGTGTGAGTATTGAGTGCTTCAGTGTGTGAGGATGTTAAGTGCTTCAGTGTAAGTGTTGAGTGCTTCAGTGTGTGAGGATGTTGAGTGATTCAGTGTGTGAGGGTGTTGAGTGCTTCAGTATGTGTGTTGAGTGCTTCAGTATGTGTGTTGAGTGCTTCAGTGTGTGAGTGTTGAGCGCTTCAGTGTGTGAAGATGTTGAGTGCTTCAGTGTGTGAGGGTGTTGAGTGCTTCAGTGTGTGAGGGTGTTGAGTGCTTCAGTGTGTGAGGGTGTTGAGTGCTTCAGTGTGTGAGTGTGAGTGCTTCAGTGTGAGTACTTCAGTGTGTGAGGGTGTTGAGGGCTTCAGTGTGTGATGGTGTTGAGTGCTTCAGTTTGTGAGGGTGTTGAGTGCTTCAGTGTGTGTTGAGTGCTTCAGTGTGTGAGTGTTGAGTGCTTCAGTGTGTGAGGATGTTGAGTGCTTCAGTGTGTGAGGGTGTTGAGTGCTTCAGTGTGTGTGTGAGTGCTTCAGTGTGTGAGTGTGAGTGCTTCAGTGTGTGTGTTGAGTGCTTCAGTGTGTGTGTTGAGTGCTTCAATGTGTGTGTTGAGTGCTTCAGTGTGTGTTGAGTGCTTCAGTGTGTGAGAGAGTTAAGTGCTTCAGTGTGTGAGTGTTGAGTGCTTCAGTGTGTAAGTGTTGAGTGCTTCAGTGTATGAGGATGTTGAGTGCTTCAGTGTGTGAGGATGTTGAGTGCTTCAGTGTGTGAGGATGTTGAGTGCTTCAATGTGTGTGTTGAGTGCTTTAGTGTGTGAGTGTTTAATGCTTCAGTGTGAGTGTTGAGTGCTTCAGTGTGTGAGTGTTGAGTGCTTCAGTGTGTTTGTTGAGTGCTTCAGTGTGTGAGGATGTTAAGTGCTTCAGTGTAAGTGTTGAGTGCTTCAGTGTGTGAGTATTGAGTGCTTCAGTGTGTGAGGATGTCAAGTGCTTCAGTGTAAGTGTTGAGTGCTTCAGTGTGTGAGGGTGTTGAGTGCTTCAGTATGTGTGTTGAGTGCTTCAGTGTGTGAGTGTTGAGCGCTTCAGTGTGTGAAGATGTTAAGTGCTTCAGTGTAAGTGTTGAGTGCTTCAGTGTGTGAGTATTGAGTGCTTCAGTGTGTGAGGATGTTAAGTGCTTCAGTGTAAGTGTTGAGTGCTTCAGTGTGTGAGGATGTTGAGTGCTTCAGTGTGTGAGGGTGTTGAGTGCTTCAGTATGTGTGTTGAGTGCTTCAGTATGTGTGTTGAGTGCTTCAGTGTGTGAGTGTTGAGCGCTTCAGTGTGTGAAGATGTTGAGTGCTTCAGTGTGTGAGGGTGTTGAGTGCTTCAGTGTGTGAGGGTGTTGAGTGCTTCAGTGTGTGAGTGTGAGTGCTTCAGTGTGAGTGCTTCAGTGTGTGAGGGTGTTGAGTGCTTCAGTGTGTGATGGTGTTGAGTGCTTCAGTTTGTGAGGGTGTTGAGTGCTTCAGTGTGTGTTGAGTGCTTCAGTGTGTGAGTGTTGAGTGCTTCAGTGTGTGAGGATGTTGAGTGCTTCAGTGTGTGAGGGTGTTGAGTGCATCAGTGTGTGTGAGTGCTTCAGTGTGTGAGTGTGAGTGCTTCAGTGTGTGTGTTGAGTGCTTCAGTGTGTGTTGAGTGCTTCAATGTGTGTGTTGAGTGCTTCAGTGTGTGTTGAGTGCTTCAGTGTGTGTGTGTTGAGTGCTTCGGTGTGTGTGTTGAGTGCTTCGGTGTGTGTGTTGAGTGCTTCAGTGTGAGGATGTTGAATGCTTCAGTGTGTGAGGATGTTGAGTGCTTCAGTGTGTGTGTTGAGTGCTTCAGTGTGTGTGTTGAGTGATTCAGTGTGTGTGTTGAGTGCTTCAGTGTGTGATTAGACACCAGGAACACACCTGCTAGATATTAAGCAACACACCTGCTAGTCACCAGGCAACACACCAGGAAATACATCTGCTAGACACCAAGCAACACACCAGGAAATACATCTGCTAGACACCAGGGAACACACCAGGAAATACACCTGCTAGACACCAGGCAACACACCAGAAAATACACCTGCTTGACACCAGGCAACACACCTGCTAGACACCAGGCAACACACCTGCTAGATATCAGGCAACACACCTGCTAGACACTAAGCAACACACCTGCTGGACACCATGCAAAACACCTGCTAGAAACCAAGCAACACACCTGCTAGACACCAGGCAACACACCTGCTACACATCAGGCAACACACCTGCTAGACACCAGGCAACACACCTCCTAGATACCGGGCAACACACCTCCTAGATACCGGGCAACACACCTGTCAGACACCATGCAACACACCTGCCAGACACCAGGCAACACACCTGCTAGACACCAAGCAACACACCTGTTAGACACCAGGCAACACACCTGCTAGACACCAAGCAACACACCTGTTATACACCAGGCAACACACCTGCTAGACACCAGGCAACACACCTACTAGATACCAGGCAACACACCTGGACACTAGGCAACACCTGCTAGATACCAGGAAACACACCTGCTAGATACCAGGCAACACACCTGCTAGACACCATTCAACACACCAGTTTGATACCAAGCAACACACCTGCTAGACACCAGGCAGCACACCTTTAGGCACCAGGCAACACACCTGTTAGGCACAAGGCAACACACCTGCTAGACACCAGGCAACACACCTGCTAGACACCAGGCAACACACCTGCTAGACACCAGGCAACACACCTACTAGACACCAGGCAACACACCTGCTAGACACCTGGCAACACACCTGCTGGGCACCAGGCAACACACCTGCTGGACACCAGGCAACACACCTGCTGGGCACCAGGCAACACACCTGCTGGGCACCAGGCAACACACCTGCTGGGCACCAGGCAACACACCTGCTAGGCACCAGGCAACACACCTGCTAGACACCAGGCAACACACCTGCTAAACACCAGGCACAACACCAGGCAAAAAACCTAGACACCAGGCAACACACCTGCTAGACACCAGATAACACACCTGCCAGACACCAGACAACACACCTGCTAGACACCAGGCAACACACCTGCTAGACACCAGGCAACACACATGCTAGACACCAGGCAACTCACCTAGACACCAGGCAACACACCTGCTAGACACCAGGCAACATACCTGCTAGACACCAGGCAACACACCTGCTAGACACCAGGCAACACACCTGCTAGACACCAGGCAACACACCTGCTAGACACCAGGCAACACACCTGCTAGACACCAGGCAACACACCTGCTAAACTAAACACCAGGCAACACACCTGCTAAACACCAGGCAACACACCTGCTAGACACCAGGCAACACACCTGCTAGACACCAGGCAACACACCTGCTAGACACCAGGCAACACACCTGCTAGACACCAGGCAACACACATGCTAGACACCAGGCAACACATCTACTAGGCACCAGGCAACACACCTGCTAGACACCAGGCAACACACCTGCTAGACACCAGGCAACACACCTGCTAGACACCAGGCAACACACCTGCTAGACACCAGGCAACACACCTGCTAGACACCAGGCAACACACCTGCTAGACACCAGGCAACACATCTACTAGGCACCAGGCAACACACCTGCTAGACACCAGGCAACACACCTGCTAGACACCAGGCAACACACCTGCTAGACCAGTCAACACACCTGCTAGACACCAGGCAACACACCTGCTAGACACCAGGCAACACACCTGCTAGACACCAGGCAACACATCTACTAGGCACCAGGCAACACACGTGCTAGACACCAGGCAACACACCTGCTAGACACCAGGCAACACACCTGCTGGACACCAGGCAACACACCTGCTGGACACCAGGCAACACACCTGCTAGACACCAGGCAACACACGTGCCTCGAGCAAGCCACCAGTGTCACAACACAGACAACCGGTTGCCCAGTTGACCATTTAACAAACCAGTTTCCTGCCAGTTAACGGTTCTGGAAATCACCAGCATCTCCTTGCCAGGTCTGTGGTCAGTCAGGTTCCTTGCCCTAGCGGAGCCAGGTCCGCAGGTCTGTGGTGAGTCATGTTCCTTGCCCTAGCGGAGCCAGGTCCACCGACCTGGCCACCGCTACCTGACTGATAAGGAAACAATTTGTGTTAAGTTGTTCAGTTGCATCTGGAGTGAGTCAGGAGTTACAAAACCCGCACTGAGGAGAACAATCTGATGGCGACGTTTCACTCTTTCATGGAGAATTTGCTATTAACATTTCGGTCCAGGACGGACCGAAACGTCGTAATAAACTTCTTATCCCATGTGCGAGATTTTGTTAAATTGTTCCAGCCACGATACTGAGACCTTTTTATTCTTCAGTCAGGATCCTGTCCATAATTCCTCCTTGGTATAAACATAGTGAAGAACCTCGTACACTGTACGCTGGCTAAGTTATCCCTTACTGTACTTATTGTACCCGGCTTTTTTACACTGTGCATCGTGCCTTCCACTCTCCCAAGCTTTTATTGTGTAGATTTGGAATCAGTTCCTCCAGGTGTAAATTATGATGTATCACCCTGCCATGTGTTTCACATATATAGATGTCAGGTGTTGCCAACAATTAAGGTGTCAAACTTAACTGATAATGTTGGTGAAAGTTGTTTGTACGTTCTCCAACACCTTTAACACAGGAAATGTTCTCATGGATCGATGCATGGCTGGCTAACAGGCACCAGAGAGTTTGCATAAATGGGGTGAAATGAGAATGGAGACTAGTCACAAATGGCGTGCCACAAGGATCAGTTTTGTGGCCACTGTTGTGTATATTCTACATTGATACTGACTTACATGTCAGTATTTGCTGGGACGCACATGTGTGGTGTTGGGTTTGATCTATGCTTTATGTCATTCTATTACTATATACTCTATCAATTCGTCGCTTGCGTTTGTGGAGGTCAAGCTCCAGTTGCTGGGCTCTCACTTTTATTGGAGGGGTGATTTATCTCCCCCTCTCACCTTTGCCCTCTCCTCCCCAGCACCATCACGTTAGTGCCTGGCACCTGGTGACCCCAACCCCCACTCCCCATCACTAACCCACACGACCTCCCACCTCATTGTGCCCGTTACCCCCTCCCCCCCCCGAATCACGTAGCTCTCCTCTCTTCCATTAGCAATAGTCCTCTCCCCACACTATCTTCTCCCCAGGTTACAACAGACTGGTGCTGTATTAGCCAGACTTACTTATGGTAATCTGTGTAACTGTATTTATGTGTACCTGTACCTAAATAAACTTAATTATTTACAAGTACTTCTGACAGATTGGCAGCACACACACACACACACACACACTAGTGGAGGCAGGATCCATTCATAGCTTTAAGAAGAGGTATGATAAAGCTCATGGCGCAGGGAGTGACCCAGTAGCGGCCAGTGAAGAGGCAGGGCCAGGAGCTATGACTCGACTCCTGCAACCACAACTAGGTGAGTAAAACTAGGTGAGTACACACACACAGGAGCTGAGTCTCGACCCCTGCAACAACAATTATGTGAGTACACACAGATGATATGAGACCAAATGCAAAGCATATGTGGCCGGCCATATGTTCACTTCCACACACTATGTTGGACTGCGTGCGGCCAGCAAAAACAGCCTGGATGATAAGGTATCCTTCATGTATGCGTCAAGATATCTTATTAATGAAAATATGATACCAGACATAGTTAACAAATATCCTAAATAAGCTTGCAACAGACAAGACAAAATGCAGTTGTAAATCCAGGTGTCCTCGTAACTCCTTGTGGTCAGCTTCCCAGGCCCAGGTATCCATGCGCTCTTGTGCTACCCTCCACAG
This sequence comes from Cherax destructor, assembly GCA_009830355.1. Taxonomy (NCBI): domain Eukaryota; kingdom Metazoa; phylum Arthropoda; class Malacostraca; order Decapoda; family Parastacidae; genus Cherax; species Cherax destructor. The sequence goes on along the minus strand of WNWK01004643.1, from coordinate 8,273 downwards.
GACGGATATGCGGTCACAATAAACTAGCCACTTCGGCGGCGGGTTTGAGTTGGACCTGACCAGCTTGCCCCAGTAGGCCTGCTGCAGTGCTCCTTTCTCATGTCTGTCTCTGCCTGTATCTCTCTCTGAAAATGACGTTTCAAACTTAGATGACTTGCCTCACACTCAGCCAGCTGCAAGACAACTGAGACAGCTGGAGGGTTAAAGTAGGCCTACTGCAGTGTAACTTCTTTCTTGTGTTCTTGTGTGTGATAAGTGTGATACCTACCAGGTACACAGTACCACCTACCAGGTACACAGCACCACCTACCAGGTACACAGTACCACCTACCAGGTACACAGTACCACCTACCAGATACAAAGCACCACCTATCAGGTACACAGTACCACCTACCAGGTACACAGTACCACCTACTAGGTACACAGTACCACCTACCAGGTACACAGTACCACCTATCAGGTACACAGCACCACCACCAGGTACACAGTACGACCTACCAGGTACACAGTACCACCTACCAGGTACACAGTACCACCTATCAGGTACACAGTACCACCTACCAGGTACACAGTACCACCTACTAGGTACACAGTACCACCTACCAGGTACACAGTACCACCTACCAGGTACACAGCACCACCTACCAGGTACACAGCACCTACCAGGTACACAGCACCACCTACCAGGTACACAGTACCACCTACCAGGTACACAGCAACTACTACCAGATGTCTGCTCAGTGACCTGAGCAGACATCTCACTAATTATCAGATGTGTTCTAACTAATCATCCAAGAATAAAATAGTTGAAGCAGACCAGTTATGTCACTTACACTGTCGCACCACTGTAGCTAGGTACAAAGTAGCACCACTGTAGCTAAGGATCAAGTTGCACCACTGTAGCTAGGTGCCAAGTAGCACCACTGTAGCTAGGTAATAACGAACTTATTGTCCCATCGTATTCCACTTGAACCTGGTACTAGACCAATTTATGTACCTGCGTACAGAATGCCTCATTCACAAGTTGCTGTCGCAGATGAATTAATCAATCAGATACTTGATGATGGTGTTATCGCACCTAGCAATTCACCCTGGAATGCGCCCCTGATCTTAGTACCTAAGAAGGACGGTACTTGGCGCCCAGTGATTGACTTTAGGAAGTTAAATGCAAAAACAATTCCAGATCGCTTCCCACTTTCTGTACTTGGTGATCTTTTACTTAACATCGGAGATAACAAAGTTTTCTCGACCCTAGATTTGTTACAAGGGTTTTGGCAAGTCCCTCTTCACGAGGACAGCCAAGAGCTAACCGCATTCTCCACTCCAACAGGTCATTTTCACTTCCTCTGTATGGCCTTCGGGTTAAGATACTCGCCTAACACATTCTCAAGGCTCATGACCAATATCTTTACAGGTCTCATAGGTAACGCACTTATGGTGTACTTAGATGATGTGATTGTTATGTCACAAGACATAGATACGCACTTAAAAAGACTTGACGTAGTACTTGGTAAGCTTGAAGAAGCCAATTTAAAGATCAAACTGTCCAAATGCCAATTTTTCAGATCAGAAATAAAGTTTCTTGGTCACGTAGTCACTCCCAAAGGGGTTAAGGCTGACCAAAGTAAAGTAACTGCAGTATTAAATTTTCCATCTCCCAAAACTGCTGATGCCGTAAGATCCTTTGTGGGCTTAGCAGGTTTTTATAGATCATTCATTGCTAATTTTTCTTCCATAGCAGTTCCTCTAACTGAGTTGCTTAAGAAAGATGCTCCATTTGTTTGGACCTTCCATCAAGAAAGAGCATTCCAAACTCTTAAAGAAAAGCTAACATCTGCTCCAATTTTGAAATTTCCAGATTTTTCAAAGCCTTTCTACCTAACCACTGATGCTAGTTCCATTGGCATTGCCGTCCTTGCAAAAAATACCGGTAGCAAGTACAACGCAGTTGCATTTGCTAGCAGAGTCCTTACTAAGGCTGAACGTAATTATACAGTTATTGAGCAAGAAGCTTTAGCGATAGTATGGTCTTTAAAGCACTTCCGAGACATCATATATCAGTACTCTGTTCATGTCTTGACAGATCATGCCCCAGTGATACCCTTATTCCAGAATAAACAACCTACTGGAAGACTAGCCAGATGGTCTTTGACTATCAAGTCAAATGTAGTTGCTGATGCTTTATCGAGCCATGTTAGTGTAGTAACTGCCGATCCTCCGTTTAGTGCTGAGGATGTAAAGAATGCCCAAAGAACAGATCCCATGTGGTCTTGTGTGGTTCGATTCCTGCTCCAGGAAGATCTTATTCTTACTGTGAAGCCACCCGCACCCATCAGTGACTTTGTCATGAACCAAGAATTACTGTATCGAACTACCGAGCTGGGTATCCTAGTAGAAGGGTATACCAGTTAGTAATTCCACAGTCACTAGTGAAAGTAGCCTTACAGCTAGTTCACGATGTACCAGGTGTTGCACACCCTGGTATGGATCGTTCTGTGAAACAAGCCAGATTGAAATACTGGTCCTAATCCAATCCAAGTCTTTCCAACTACTAGCGAGCCATGAGAAAGAGTTGCACTAGATCTGTTGACTAATTTCCAGTGTTCCCTCAAAGGAAACAAACGTCTGTGTGTGATGGTCGATCATTTTACCAGATATTGTGAGTTAGTGCCTATTGCAGATAAGACTGCCGAGACAGTAGCAAAAACGTTCAAGGAACGTATAATCTGCAGACATACCACTCTTAAGTCCCTCATAACAGATAATGGAGGTGAATTTTGTAATGAGATCCTAGAAAACTTGTGTACTTTGTACAAGATTACAAAATCGACCATTGTCCCTCACCATCCTGCAAGTAATGGGTTAGCGGAAAGAACGAATAAGAAAGTACTTGACGTCTTGCGAGCCACCATCAATCCCAATAGTGCAACCTGGGATGAAGTGATACCTGATGTTCAGTGTGAAATAAATTCTGCTTATAATGCTTCTATAGGTGATATCCCACATGCATTGTATGGTGTTGATAAGCATTTGCCTTATGAGTTGTTATATTCTAATCCGAAACCGACTTACAATCCTGATGATTTCATTGCAACTCGTACCAGTCAAGCTCAGACTGTTTTCAGACGAATCTGTGAAACACTTCATAAGTCAACAGCAGAATTTACTAGAGTAACTAATACTTGAGCCAAACCGACCAAAGTTAAAGTAGGTTCGAGAGTTATGCTGACTAACTTTAACAAAACATCGGCATTGCCAAAACTCTATCAAAAGTTTGTTGGTCCTTACCGAGTAGTCTAACATATTAATGGAAATAAGTATAAAGTTAGAGAAATTAATACGGGTTAGTTTAAAGAATCACATTTAGATCATATGAAATTAGTATGCGATGATGACGAGGTCCCTGACAACCAGACAAGCGAGACAGACTCTGACAATTCTCCTGTTGCTGTACCCTCTACCTCTAATGATCAGTCAGATGATCAACCTGAATGTCGTTATTCCCTACGTACATGACAAGTGTTGAGAAATCCTCAAGTATCATTTGTGGATACCAGTGTAGATCCTCCTCAATCAGAAATTGAGTTACCAATTGTAACAGAGTTTGATCCACCCAGAGATGATAATCATTCAACATATGTCAATCTCACCCTAGCAGAGTTGGGGTTAAATGTAAATAACCTGTATAGATAAATAATGTAGTAATTGTATTTCAACTGTGTTACAATCAACTTAGTATTATTCAAGAAATTTTTTTTTGGTGTTCACCTTCTCTCCGAATTCTGAGATTTAACAGTATAGATTTGAGTGCACCAGATCTACCTTGTCTGTTAATCACTGCCTTCCTTGTATATATATTTCCTCAGAATCCGTAGATCACATGAAGACAGATTGATCAATCAAAATTTTTTTTTATCTCTTTTATCATAAGATTCTCATATTGAGCTCATTAATTCCTATGTATCATGATATGTAATGTAGATTGTTTTCCATCACGATAATATCCATGTGTAGTATAATGTTCAACTGTTGTGTACTTTGACATTGTATAGCCTCAGCTCAGAGCCATACGCCTGTTGCCTCTAGTTTGTATTAGCTGTATGTCAGGACGACATACATACCGTAGCCGAGCTGTCACTGCAAGTTCAGTGATAGTATATAGTAGCTTATAACCGTTACTGCTTTCAGTGATCACGCCTGAGTCATACACTGTTCATGTGATCAACCGTTAGCCCATGTCAAAGGTCACCCCTTTTGAATGCCATGAGCCCCTGCTCAGGCAGCCTCAGTTACCAGCAAGACTCAGTGTAGGACAGGCGTCAGGCGTGTAGGCCTCTGAGAATTCCCCATATATTACCTTCAATACAGCAAGTTACCAACCCAGCCCGTCTGTATTATTATACCCAATCTACGAAAGACACCCACGACACTGTGTGTGTCCCCACCATGTTAACTCTGGTGTAGTGTGTGTCCCCACCATGTTAACTTTGGTGTAGTGTGTGTCCCCATCATGTTAACTCTGGTGTAGTGTGTGTCCCCACCATGTAAACTCTGGTGTAGTGTGTGTCCCCACCATGTTAACTCTGGTGTAGTGTGTGTCCCCACCATGTTAACTCTGGTGTAGTGTGTGTCCCCACCATGTTAACTCTGGTGTAGTGTGTCCCCACCATGTTAACTCTGGTGTAGTGTGTGTCCCTACCATGTTAACTCTGGTGTAGTGTGTCCCCACCATGTTAACTCTAGTGTAGAGTGTGTCCCCACCATGTTAACTCTGGTGTAGTGTGTGTCCCCACCATGTTACCTGTGGTGTAGTGTGTCCCCACCATGTTATCTCTGGTGTAGTGTGTCCCCACCATGTTAACTCAGGAGTAGTGTGTCCCCACCATATTAACTCTGGTGTAGTGTGTGTCGCCACCATGTTAACTCTGGTGTAGTGTGTGTCCCCACCATGTTATCTCTGGTGTAGTGTGTTCCCATTATGTTAACTCTGGTGTAGTGTGTCCCCACCATGTTATCTCTGGTGTAGTGTGTCCCCACCATGTTATCTCTGGTGTAGTGTGTGTCCCCACCATGTTAACTCTGGTGTAGTGTGTCCCCACTATGTTATCTCTGGTGTAGTGTGTCCCAACCATGTTAACTCTGATGTAGTGTGTGTCCCCACTATGTTAACTCTGGTGTAGTGTGTCCCCACCATGTTATCTCTGGTGTAGTGTGTGTCCCCACCATGTTAACTCTGGTGTAGTGTGTCCCCACTATGTTATCTCTGGTGTAGTGTGTCCCCACTATGTTATCTCTGGTGTAGTGTGTCCCCACCATGTTAACTCTGGTGTAGTGTGTCCCCACTATGTTATCTCTGGTGTAGTGTGTCCCCACTATGTTATCTCTGGTGTAGTGTGTCCCCACTATTTTATCTCTGGTGTAGTGTGTCCCCACTATGTTATCTCTGGTGTAGTGTGTCCCCACTATGTTATCTCTGGTGTAGTGTGTCCCCACCATGTTAACTCTGGTGTAGTGTGTCCCCACTATGTTATCTCTGGTGTAGTGTGTGTCCCCACCATGTTAACTCTGGTGTAGTGTGTCCCCACCATGTTATCTCTAGTGTAGTGTGTGTCCCCACCATGTTAACTCTGGTGTAGTGTGTCCCCACCATTTTAACTCTGGTGTAGTGTGTCCCCACCATGTTAACTCTGGTGTAGTGTGTCCTCATCATGTTAACTCTGATGTAGTGTGTGTCCCCACCATGTTAACTCTGATGTAGTGTGTGTCCCCACCATGTTAACTCTGGTGTAGTGAATGTCCCCACCATGTTAACTCTGGTGTAGTGTGTGTCCCCATCATGTTAACTCTGGTGTAGTGTGTGTCCCCACCATGTTAACTCTGGTGTAGTGTGTGTCCCCACCATGTTATCTCTGATGTAGTGTGTGTTCCCACCATGTTAAGTCTTGTGTAGTGTGTGTCCCCACTATGTTAACTCTGGTGTAGTGTATATCCCCACTATGTTAACTCTGATGTAGTGTGTGTCCCCACCATGTTAACTCTGATGTAGTGTGTCCCCACCATGTTAACTCTGGTGTAGTGTGTGTCCCCACCATGTTAACTCTGGTGTAGTGTGTGTCCCCACCATGTTAACTCTGATGTAGTGTGTGTCCCCACCATGTTAACTCTGGTGTAGTGTGTGTCCCCACCATGTTAACTCTGGTGTAGTGTGTGTCCCCACCATGTTAACTCTGATGTAGTGTGTGTCCCCACCATGTTAACTCTGGTGTAGTGTGTGTCCCCACCATGTTAACTCTGGTGTAGTGTGTGTCCCCACCATGTTAACTCTAGTGTAGTGTGTGTCCCCACCATGTTAACTCTGGTGTAGTGTGTGTCCCCACCATGTTAACTCTGATGTAGTGTACTGCAGCCACTCAACAGGTGTATCATATAGATCGTAGAAGGTAAATGCAACCTGACACACTCAACACGTTCAGTATAGTACCTCGCTACTCTCTGCAAGAAAGAGGGAGGAAGGAAGCAGTGATGGAGGGAGGAAGGAAGCAGTGATGGAGGGAGGAAGGAAGCAGTGATGGAGGGAGGAAGGAAGCAGTGATGGAGGGAGGAAGGAAGCAGTGATGGAAAGAGGAAGGAAGCAGTGATATAGAGAGGAAGGAAGCAGTGATGGAGAGAGGAAGGAAGCAGTGATGGAGGAGGAAGGAAGCAGTGATGGAGAGAGGAAGGAAGCAGTGATGGAGGGAGGAAGGAAGCAGTGATGGAGGAGGAAGGAAGCAGTGATGGAGGGAGGAAGGAAGCAGTGATGGAGGGAGGAAGGAAGCAGTGATGGAGAGAGGAAGGAAGCAGTGATGGAGAGAGGAAGGAAGCAGTGATGGAGGGATTAAGGAAGCAGCGATGGAGGGAGGAAGGAAGCAGTGATGGAGAAAGGAAGGAAGCAGTGATGGAAAGAGGAAGGAAGCAGTGATGGAGGGAGGAAGGAAGCAGTGATGGAGAGAGGAAGGAAGCAGTGATGGAGGAGGAAGGAAGCAGTGATGGAGAGAGGAAGGAAGCAGTGATGGAGAGAGGAAGGAAGCAGTGATGGAGGGAGGAAGGAAGCAGTGATGGAGAGGAAGGAAGCAGTGATGGAGAGAGGAAGGAAGCAGTGATTAGGGAGGAAGGAAGCAGTGATGGAGAGAGGAAGGAAGCAGTGATGGAGAGAGGAAGGAAGCAGTGATGAAGGGAGGAAGGAAGCAGTGATGGAGGGAGGAAGGAAGCAGTGATGGAGGGAGGAAGGAAGCAGTGATGGAGAGAGGAAGGAAGCAGTGATGGAGAGAGGAAGGAAGCAGTGATGGAGAGAGGAAGGAAGCAGTGATGGAGGAGGAAGGAAGCAGTGATGGAGGGAGGAAGGAAGCAGTGATGGAGAGAGGAAGGAAGCAGTGATGGAGGGAGGAAGGAAGCAGTGATGGAGGGAGGAAGGAAGCAGTGATGGAGGGAGGAAGGAAGCAGTGATGGAGGGAGGAAGGAAGCAGTGATGGAGGAGGAAGGAAGCAGTGATGGAGAGAGGAAGGAAGCAGTGATGGAGAGAGGAAGGAAGCAGTGATGAGAGAGGAAGGAAGCAGTGGTGGAGGAAGGAAGCAGTGATGGAGAGAGGAAGGAAGCAGTGATGGAGGGAGGAAGGAAGCAGTGATGGAGGGAGGAAGGAAGCAGTGATGGAGGAGGAAGGAAGCAGTGATGGAGGAGGAAGGAAGCAGTGATGGAGAGAGGAAGGAAGCAGTGATGGAGGGAGGAAGGAAGCAGTGATGGAGGAGGAAGGAAGCAGTGATGGAGAGAGGAAGGAAGCAGTGATGGAGAGAGGAAGGAAGCAGTGATGGAGGGAGGAAGGAAGCAGTGATGGAGGGAGGAAGGAAGCAGTGATGGAGAAAGGAAGGAAGCAGTGACGGAAAGAGGAAGGAAGCAGTGATGGAGGGAGGAAGGAAGCAGTGATGGAGGGAGGAAGGAAGCAGTGATGGAGGAGGAAGGAAGCAGTGATGGAGAGAGGAAGGAAGCAGTGATGGAGAGAGGAAGGAAGCAGTGATGGAGGAGGAAGGAAGCAGTGATGGAGGAAGGAAGCAGTGATGGAGAGAGGAAGGAAGCAGTGATGGAGGGAGGAAGGAAGCAGGATGGAGGAGGAAGGAAGCAGTGATGGAGAGAGGAAGGAAGCAGTGATGGAGGGAGGAAGGAAGCAGTGATGGAGTGAGGAAGGAAGCAGTGATGGAGGGAGGAAGGAAGCAGTGATGGAGGGAGGAAGGAAGCAGTGATGG
>WNWK01004642.1:112258-135864 GCA_009830355.1 Cherax destructor | reverse complement strand
TGTGGCCCCTCTATAAACATGTACATCCTGAAGTCTACTCAACAGTCTTTTATCTACCAATACATAGTCCAACAAACTACTGTCATTATGCCCTACATCATATCTTGTATACTTATTTATCCTCTTTTCTTAAAATATGTATTACCTATAACTAAACCCCTTTCTATACAAAGTTCAATCAAAGGGCTCCCATTATCATTTACACCTGGCACCCCAAACTTACCTACCACACCTCTCTACATGTTTCTCCTACTTTAGCATTTAGGTCCCCTACCACAATTACTCTCTCACTTGGTTCAAAAGTTCCTATACATTCGCTTAACATCTCCCAAAATCTCTCTCTCTCCTCTACACTCCTCTCTTCTCCAGGTGCATACACGCTTATTATGACCCACTTTTCGCATCCGACCCTTATTTTAATCCACATAATCCTTGAATTTACACATTTATATTCTCTCTTCCTCTTCCATAACTGATCCTTCAACATTATTGCTACCCCTTCCTTAGCTCTAACTCTCTCAGATACTCCTGACTTAATCCCATTTATTTCTCCCCACTGAAACTGGCTTACCCCTTCAGCTTTGTTTCGCTAGGGCCAGGACATCCAACTTCTTTTCATTCATAACATCAGCAATCATCTCTTTCTTATCATCCGCACTACATCCACGCACATTCAAACAACCCAGTTTTATAAAGTTTTTCTTCTTCTCTTTTTTAGTAAAAGTGTACAGGAGAAGGGGTTACTAGCCCATTGCTCCCGGCATTTTAGTCGCCTCATACGACACGCATGGCTTACGGAGGAAAGATTCTTTTCCACTTCCCCATGGACAATAGAGAAAATAAAAAGAACAAGAGCTATTAAGAAAAGAAGAAAAACCTAGATGTGTGTATGTATATATATGCAGCATTATTACATTCATGGGAGGCACTAAACACAAAGGAGTCATACAGTGCCTGGGAAAGGAGATGGGAGGCATTCAGGTTCAATCCAAGGAAGGAAGCATAGGTCCAATTCCTTAGATCAAGAGCCTTCCTCCTCCTCCCACTGGCTTCCAGGAACCTCCTTGAGGGGTCCTATGCAACAGATACGCTAGGAATGCATTTGGAACTTTTGCAAGGCACATGATTAGTATTTACAAGTGGAATTTATGTAGCTGAGTGTGGATGATTGATTGAGTAGTATTTCAGCAAATGTAAGACATTTATTAAGGTCTTTTATGCTGTTACTTGTGCTGCTAGATGAGCCATCTTGCAGATTGCAATGGCTGATTACATGGATTTAGTTTGCACTTTTGTTGCAGTGAGTAAAGCAAGTCCTGGCAATGTTTTGTTAAGCACTTGTTCACATGTGATTTTTTCATTCCTATAGTAGTGTTTATAAAATTCTTTTTTTGAATATTTTCTGAAGGAAAGACAGAATTCTTCGTAATAACAGTCACAGACTTGCAGCTGCTCCATCACATCTGACTTCTGACAGCTGTTTGTTTGGTGTTGAGGTCTTCAAATTGTTTTGGATTTGTGTATGGAAAGTTGTTATTATTTCCTAAGTGGTGTGAGCAGCTTCATCTTGTTTATTTGATGGCACAGCATAATTTCCAGTTCAATTATTTTGTCTTCTTGGTAAGCTACTGGATCACGTAGATGTGTATAATTGTTTTCACAGAAGACATTGCATCTTCTTACCTTTTCATAGTATCCATTAGTTCTTTGTTATACTTACTTCTACTTTTTATAGGTTGTCTAATATAAAGTATTTGCTCAAATTTTAAAGCAACTTTATAATTGTATGTATATATTTATTTGTAAGATATAGAAATGTAATTCCAAAATGATTCTTATACAGGTCGGCCATCACTAATCCGGCATCATTGGGACCTGTATTGTGCCGGATTAGTGAGTGTGCCGGATTACAGAGTGGTTAGGTTAGAATACACTTAATTAATCTATCAATAGAGAGACTTTCTGCTGCATCTTCTTCATTTTCATCACTGCTTTCTCCTCCACTGGCTTGCTGCTGTGGATTTACAACCATCTGCACAATTTCTGAGTCAGTATAATGATGAAATTTGAAATTATGCTAGCCGAAATTAGTGCCGGATTACTGATGGAACCTGATAACTAATTGCCAGATTAGTGATGGCCACCTGTACAGTGTATGAATATAGATAGTACACTGTATTTAAGCTATTATTTTCTCATATTATTACAATCAGAACTAAGCGCTAAACCCATGAGGGTCTATTTCTTTATAATTATTGTTATTAATATATTCATGAGAGTGCTAAACCCATAGGGCTTGAGGTTTTATAATAGAGCATGTGTAATACATTATTTAAATTTTTTGTACATGCTCATTATTATGCACAAAAATGTACCAACTTTGAATATACTAAAACCTTTAAATTAGCAGCTAATTCAACATTTGAGTTCCTAATATTCTTGGATGATTTAATGTAATACAAAACTATTTTATTAATAATTGTGATTATAGAGTTTATACATCACTGGGGAAAGTTAAGTTAATCAGATTTAATCTGAGGCAGAATTGAGAATTGTTCACAATTGACATGTATGTTGAGTTTAGATTTTATTGTTAATGAATTTCTGACTTGCATATTTTATTTTTATTTTTTACAAATATTTAAGAGTTCCAGAAAGTAAACATGTATACAGTAATTTAACTAAAGCAATGCAGTTTTGTATATCTTTATTAAACTGACTGGAAATTACTAAACCCAGCAGGGACATACAGTAGCTGACTAATGAGTTTTATCCAAGAGGAGTGTATTTCAGAGTTCTTTAATCAAGAGTCCTTCATTGTTGTTGTCAAGCTTTTGTAGTATTAAGAAAAAAGTGATATTTCAGCAATGTATGTGTGTCATGACTCACTCTGGTCTTATTCCCACATTATTGGTTGGAAGGTAGACATTGGTGCACACATTATTACTATTGTCATAATCATGGAGAAGTGTTAAACACAGAGAAGTCCTGCAGCACCTGGTGACTTGGGGGTAATCAGGTTTCATCTAGGGTAGCTCAGATTCGTTGGCCCCAAGAGCTCTTCACCAGTATCAAGGCACCCCTTAAGGGTTTTGCATGCATATACTTTTTTTTTTTTTTAATTTACATTCCAACTTTAGGACATTCCACTTATTAGTAAACAAACTATAATGCCCTTATATAACTGTGAAACTGATGGGTTTTGTTACTAAAATAAAAGACAACTCACCACTTTCACGTTTTTGTTATTGAAGTATATTTCTGAATTACATACTTGCCAGTGTATGTTTACAGTGAAAACTACTGACTCATTAATTAATTATTGTTATACAGCAGGGTCCTCAACTGCAGCCCATGGGCCACATGTGGCCCTTCTAGGAAATGGATGTGGCCCTCACAAGAAATTATAAATTCACTTTTACATAGGTTCCACACTGCACAATGTCAACAAAACTGTGTGGCCCTCATCACACATTTGACCATTAAATGTGACTCATTTGTATAGGAAGGTTGAGGACCACTGTTATACAGTATTCACAATAACATGTTCAATCTGAGTGGGTCATACAGTGTTGAATGTAGTTGCTACATAGTTAGATTCTTTGTTGGATTCCAGTCCTAAAGTGAAATCTTTAAGTAAAAGTGATCTTCAGATATGTTAGACACAGATCTATTCTCATGGTATAAAATGTATACTATAATTTTGAGAAAAAAGCTAAGTATATAAGGATCATACACTGCCTGAACAATAAGAAACAATCAGTTTTGATCCAGCAAAGAGGAGGGCAGCTCTAATTCTTTGAATTAAGAGCCCTTTACAGACATCAAGACATCTTCATTTAAGTTATGGGCATACAGATTCCTTAACCCTTAAACGGTCCACACGTATATTTACGTTAGCACTGCTACTGCCCCAAACGTATATATACGTTTTTTTTTACATGCTTTCTTATGGGGAAAATCAAGGTCGGGCGCTAGCAGTAAAAACGTTATATACGTTTGGACTGTTTAAGGGTTAAGGATGCTGACCCATTTATGGATCCTTGGGACTTGCAGTTCTACCCTTCTCTTTTAGACATTTCAAGTGCCTAGGTTATTATTATCTATTTGCTTGTGAATGACTTTGTTACCGAGTGTTCACACAGAACTACAGTAATTTAATATTGTGATTGTGAATTTGTGATGGTAAGCAAATTTTAGTCCTCCTTAGCTGTAATTGTATTATTTCTAGACTTCTGAGTCACTATAAGATTCAGTAAATAATTGAAAGATGAATGTACTTTTATTCCCTATGAAGACCCCAAAGGCAATTAATCAGATTTGGAATGTGAGAAACATAACTTACACAACTATATTTTATTACATGTAAAGTACATTATATGTGTACTGCATAAAAGAAATAAACATGAAATTGAACCGTCATAATAATCACAGAAAAGTGATTAACAGCCAATTACTATGATATTTAATGAAGCCATAATAATAAAATTATTAATTCCACATGATACATAGTTTTTGCAAAATTGGATGACATTTAATATTGCATAAGGTTATGCAGAACATTTCAAGCAAACTAAAACTTAACATTTTACATACTATATGTATACAAAAACAAAGATATATAATACACACACCCCTTCTACCTGTCCTTTGTGTTAGTGTGACTTTGTAAATGGTCCAAGTCAGACTGAAACGTCGTCGTAAGCTCCTCTCTTTTTTATATGTGCGGGTTGTGTGTGTATTGTTCCGGTCACGGTATTGTGCCTTTTTTTGTTATTTAAAGATATATAACTTATAATTCCTAGGTAGTAGGTTGGTAGACAGCAACCGCCCAGGGAGGTACTACCGTCCTGCCAAGCGAGTGTAAAACGAAAGCCTGTAATTGTTTTACATGATGGTAGGATTGCTGGTGTCTTTTTTGTCTCATAAACATGCAAGATTTCAGGTACATTTTGCTACTTCTACTTCACACTACACATTCATATACAAGCATATATATACACACCCCTCCGGGTTTTCTTCTATTTTCTTACTAGTTCTTGTTCTTATTTCCTCTTATCTCCATGGGGAAGTGAAACAGAATTCTTCCTCCGTAAGCCATGCGTGATGTTGGCTAAAACGATGTTGGCTAAAACGGGCAAAAAATCAGGCCAGACAAAGGCTCAGTGTGTACATTTAATGGGGTGTCCGACTAAAATAGCTATGAAGCAGACCAAATCCACTATATCGAATGGCTATTTGGTCCAATTGTGCATTTGATAAAATGGACTGAATCTGTTTAATTGCAAGTTTGTACAGTCTGAAGTTTATTTTATTGTTCTGGGCAGCATGGCCAGCACTGCCCATGCAGTATACTCACCTATTTGTGGTTGTAGAGGTCAAGTCACAGCTCCTGGTCCCACTCTTTACTAGTTGCTACTAGGTCCATTCTCTGCTCCAAGACCCTTATCGCACCTCTTCTTAAAGCTGTGTTATTTATTGTCTGTACAGCATTCACACCATCTTCATTTATCTCCAATTTTCCTGAATTTATTGTATTTTTAATCATTTTATTGAAGTACTATGTACAGTGTTACTAACAACAGCCTGTAAAGCAAGTGAAGGTGCCAAGAAGAAGCATGGAAACTTGATTGCTAAGCAGAAATTTGAATAATAAAGATGGAAAACATCACCTGTTTGACCAATACACATTGCATATGACTATGAAATATTCTGCTTTGGTAATTAGTGATTATATTTGAGGAAGACTTGCCTAGCATGAGCCAGGACTACTTCAGCGCTCCTCTGTTTTCATAGCTAGCTCAGCCATTTCATATTCCTTCACTTTAAAGCTTCAGAGCATTATGAATGTTTATAAACCCCATTAAGACTATAAATAAAACTTGAGTGTACGTACAAGATAACTAATTATAAATAATGGTAATACCAATTCTTTCCATAAAAAAAAAACATTCCAATAACAGACATAAAATCACTATAAGGATAAAGAGGCAAGAATGAGTAAGTTAATGTTTATTAAACATGTATGCATACGTCACCCTGCCTCGGTCGGAAGCAGCCGACGTGTTGAAAAAAAATACGTACAAACTAAGACCGAGACTTACTATTCATTCCCATAATGTTCAAGACCTGAAAGATGTAAAAATAAAATGCCTCATAAGATTCTAAGAATGGAAGTGCTATTTCTTTAAGCATAATAATTTTTTTTTAAGAATAGTGAACGAGCTAGATGCTAAAAGATTTTTGGCTCTTTAAATTAGAAAAAAAAAATTATAGCATCATGAGTGTAATACTAAAGGGAGAGGAACTGTATGACAACTAGACGTCTCCACAGGCACCAGGTGAAGATGTTATCACTGTACCACCAGTCATTAAAACACACACAACCAGATCAAGTTTAAAGTTGTTCAAATGATCAGTGGTGCAACAGTAGCTCAACTTTTAAATCATTCAGCTTTCTCATACCTAGAAATCTTTAAAAAAAATTAGGGGTTTCTTCCCTTTTTTTAGAGTAGAGTAAGTCATCTTTGTAAACACATCTAAGTGATACTTGGGAACAAATATGAAGAAATTTTGTACAATTAAACCCTGTAATTTAAAGGCTTAGGTCTCTGGAAATTATGAAAATACAAAAACCTTGGAGAGACACCAAGAAAGATCATAATTCTCGAGGTTAGGGTCCCAGAAATTATGTAGTATATAGAGAAATATCGGATTAGGGTTGTGTATCTAGTAATTTCTAGTGAGAAATATGATGGGAATCAAGAAAAACTATGGCTACAAGGAATGCGTATTATGGGGATTCAACAGCAGTTAAATAATTTCACAAAATTTTAAAGAAATAATCACCAAACAAACCATCCTGCAATAAACTTTAACCAAAACTATATCAGTGTGAAAATTTATTAGATTTTATTCATGAAAAAACACTAAACCAATTGGATCATATACAGCAGAAATTTAGACAAGACAGAGAAGTTCGTCATCACTTAATGCTAGGAAAGTGCTGAACTGTTTGACCATGGATTGTGTTTGGAGACAGTATAGTATAGTAAAGTTTTTAAGCACAATCCATAGACTCTTCCACTGCATGAAGGTGACCAGTTACCAGAGGGACCTGAGAGAACACATCTATCCCTAAGAGCCTATGAACCTACCTTTGATGATGAGTTTCCAGTCTTACTACTCCGAGTATATATAAAAAAAATAAAAAGTTAAAAGTTAATATACTCCTACCTCATAACAAAGCAAAATAAAAACCCATACTTGAGCCTTTGTAAGCAAATGAACATAAATATCAAAGTGATACAGTATATTGTTTTGCTGCATAGTACAGTACTACAGTAGAACTCTGGTTTTCGTACTTAATCCGTTCCAGAAGGTCATTCTAAATCCGAAATGTAAGAAAACCAATTAATATTTCCCATAAGAAATAATGTAAATACACAATTAATCCATTTCAGACACCCAAAAATATCAACAAAAATACATTTTTTAAAGTATAACTATAGTTTTACATACAGAAAACAATGAGAAATAAATATAAAGCACTAATGAAATGGATAAATGAACATTTAACATCACTTTTACCTTTATTAAAGACTCTTGTTGGTGTATGGAAAACGGCAAGGAGGGGAGAGGGAGGACAAAATATACTTAAATATGACGCTAATATCAACTCTACAGCTTATTTATCTATCACAAGTCATCTAATATGACATAATAAACAATATTAATAACATAGAAACATGATATATACTCTAGAATGAATAAAATATGCCATTACATATGTGACTAGTGGTGGTGTTGTTCTTGGGTTTATCAAGGCCACTGACAGCATAAGCCGTATAATGGTGGTGGTGGCGGTGGCAGCGGCCACCACCACTAGTCACACTGAAACACTACTAGTCACACTGAAACAATGTATGCAATTTATAAATAAGAAATATTGTATAAAAACATAATAGAGAATGTAAAGAAATAAAGTGGTTATTGTATGTACAGTGGTCCCTCGTGTTTCGGTTGGTCCGATTATCGGTTATTTCGTGTTTTGGTTGCTTTTTTTGGTCTACGTTTCCCTCATGTATAGGTCCGTACCAGACCTGTCCGCCTCGCCGCGCAGGACGCCAGTCTAGCGTTGTTTACACTTGAGAGAACATTACCCAGCGCGCTCTTTCAAACATTTCACAATAAATTTACTCTGTTTATTGCTGGTTTAGTGATTGTCACTGTGAAATAAGTCACCATGGGTCCAAAGAAGCTTCCTAGTGGCATCCCTGTGGTAGCAGGCATGCAGGGAGTGTAGCATTCATGCAGGGAGTGTATTATTATATTATAATCAAAAGAAGCGCTAAACCACAAGGGTTATACAGTGCAGGGAGTGTAGCATTCATGCAGGGAGTGTAGCATTCATGCAGGGAGTGTAGCAGGCATGCAGGGAGTGTAGCAGGCATGCAGGGAGTGTAGCAGGCATGCAGGGAGTGTAGCAGGCATGCAGGGAGTGTAGCAGGCATGCAGGGAGTGTAGCAGGCATGCAGGGAGTGAGCAGGCATGCAGGAGGTAGCAGGCATGCAGGGAGTGTAGCAGGCATGCAGGGAGTGTAGCAGGCATGCAGGAGTGTAGCAGGCATGCAGGGAGTGTAGCAGGCATGCAGGGAGTGTAGCAGGCATGCAGGGAGTGTAGCAGGCATGCAGGAGTGTAGCAGGCATGCAGGGAGTGTAGCAGGCATGCAGGGAGTGTAGCAGGCATGCAGGGAGTGTAGCAGGCATGCAGGGAGTGTAGCAGGCATGCAGGGAGTGTAGCAGGCATGCAGGGAGTGTAGCAGGCATGCAGGGAGTGTAGCAGGCATGCAGGGAGTGTAGCAGGCATGCAGGGAGTGTAGCAGGCATGCAGGAGGTGCAGGCAGGATGCAGGGAGTGTAGCAGGCATGCAGGGAGTGTAGCAGGCATGCAGGGAGTGTAGCAGGCATGCAGGGAGTGTAGCAGGCATGCAGGGAGTGTAGCAGGCATGCAGGGAGTGTAGCAGGCATGCAGGGAGTGTAGCAGGCATGCAGGGAGTGTAGCAGGCATGCAGGGAGTGTAGCAGGCATGCAGGGAGTGTAGCAGGCATGCAGGGAGTGTAGCAGGCATGCAGGGAGTGTAGCAGGCATGCAGGGAGTGTAGCAGGCATGCAGGAGTGTAGCAGGCATGCAGGGAGTGTAGAAGGCATGCAGGGAGTGTAGCAGGCATGCAGGGAGTGTAGCAGGCATGCAGGGAGTGTAGAAGGCATGCAGGGAGTGTAGCAGGCATGCAGGGAGTGTAGCAGGCTAGCAGGGAGTGGGGATTCCCCTTCCAAACACTAACCCATCCCTCTGTCCTCCTCCCTATCTTCCAGATGCCAGCAACTCTCTTCAATAAAGGTAAGTGAATGTTATTTATTATTCTGTTATTTATTATTTATTATGTAGTAGTATTAACACGTATGTGTTAATAATGTTTTGTGTATGTAGAACTATAATTAAAATGTATTTTTTGTGAATATTTTTGGGTGGAACGGATTAATTGTATTTACATTATTTCTTATGGGAAATATGGTTTCGAGTTTCGAAGTTTTCGAGTTGAGGTCTAGCTCCTGGAACGGATTAAGACCGATAGTCGAGGGACCACTGTATACTATAATGCACACTTACCTTGGAGGAGATGCTGGCAGAAGTTTAGGGTGGTGGAAGATACGCAGGGTGCCGTATGTTGTCAGTGGCTCTATATACCTCTAACAACATTGAAGGAGTTAGTTTCCTGTCGTTTTTTTTCTATCACTTAATCGCTTAACTTACTTGCTACACTGTTAATGCTACACTTTATCACTGGCTGGCACTAGGAACTTTCTTTGGGCCCTAGTGGGTTATTTCGCAGTCGCAATCAATAAATAAGCACAAAAATTGCGAAATGTTTCAGATGAATGCTCACTCAACCAGTGACAGAGCCAGACTGACGGCGTCGGGCGGACGGGTCTGATACCTACGATTTCCAGATTGAGGTACAAAATCTGGACCAAAATTTCGCCGAAAAGTGTTCTAAATCTGAATTGTACAATATGCAGACCGTACGAAAACCAGAGTTCCACTGTATAATACACAGTACAGTCAGTCTTTCCTATACATTTCTTCTAAATCTCACTTTGGTGAAAAAATCTACCTCACAAGCAATTGTGAAATATGGTAAATTAGCTACCCTATCTGAGTTTTTGTTGTTTAGTATTATCCTTCTGTAAAAGATGGTTAAATTTTTTTACACATTTCATGAGAATATAAAGTACAAATATCATCAAACTAATGTGTACATGTCTATATTCCAGGCAACACTTTAAGTAGGTTTAACATTATCTACTTATAACAAATCAGTTTTCTTCCTTAGAAAACCTCCCTCAAGGGAGGTTCCTTGATGCTGGTGAGAGGCTCTTGATTTAGGGAAGTGGATCTGTACTCCAATTCCCTGAATTAAGCCTGAATGTCTTCCACATACCCCCCACCCCAACAGGTGCTGTATAATCCCTACGGGTTTAGCACTCTCCCATAATAATAATACAGTGGGCCCCCGGATTTCATTGGCGTCAGATAATGATAAATTCGAAAGACAATACAGTAGACCCTCATTGAACACGGTAGTTACGGTCCTGAAAACATCGTGTTAGATAATTAGAAGAACTTATGGGAAAAATAGGGTTATGTTCCTGGGAGTCCCCAAAAAGCCAAACAAGTTTTTTTAGACCAACAGATCTTGCAAAAATTGAAGGCGAATTTGTAATTGTAGTTCATTGTCATGATATATTACTGCTTAAGACTACAAATGCAATAGAAATAATAGTATTTCTTACCTTAAATTGTGGGTAATGATGTTTGTGGATGGTTGTGAAGAGTGGATATGGATAGTGTGGCCCTACTGGGCTGAGGTGGATGCTTGTTGGTTGTTGGTAGAAGTGGATGGTAGAGGTTCTGGTACTGAAGTCGATGGTTGTATTGCAGTGTGCATAAATTCTGTAATGGATCTCTGGGCTCTTTTATTCTGCATTACATTATACAGCTGACGGTAAGGCATCATCAGCTGGTCTAGACCCCGTTTCAAAGCCCTGCTTCTAGCTTTGTCAGAGTCCTCTTCAGTGAAAAAGTCTGCAACTTTACCAATAATATGGAACTGCTCATGTAACTGCTGCAATGTCAACTGTTTTTCCTCAGGTTCTTCTTCATCTTCTTCTGTTATCTCCCTCCCTTGTATCTGTGCATCGAACTCTGCCAACATTTCCTCTGGACTCCTGTCTTCATCATCATCTTCTAAGAGTTCATTCACATCTTCTTCATTCATATCTTCAAAACCATCACCTGGTAATCTCCTTGCCAGCTGAACAATTTCCTGAACCTGACTCTCAAGCAAGGGAAAACCAGAGAAAGAATTAACTACAGAAGACCATAACTTTCCCCAGCCTGCATTTAATGTTGATTGGGGCACTTCATTCCATGCACTTCTAGCATAGCTGATGGCATCTGCAATGTTAAATTTTCTCCAGAAGCTTGGTACTGACAGGTTGGAGTCGGAGTCCATTGATGCAACTAGTTTTTTTATAACTTTTTTTGTGTAGTTACACTTGAATGTCTGAATAACTCCCCGGTCCAGTGGTTGTATCAGAGATGTTGTATTTGGAGGTAAAAATACAACTTTTACATGTGGGGTCACATCCAGCAAAGCTTGTGGATGAGTACGGGAATTATCAAGAATGAAGAGAGCCTTGAATGCAAGGTTCTTGCTGTGCAGGTAAAACTTGACTTCAGGAATAAAGTGATGCTTAAACCAGTCAATAAATACAGTGGTACCTCGAGTTACGATGGTCCCCAAAATCGCCCTTTTATGTAAGTTTATTTTTTTAAATGCTTTTGTAAGTATATTTTTGGGGGCGTAAAAGGACTAGTCTATTTTACATTATTCCTTATGGGGATAAATTCGTTTGGTAATGGCACTTGAACAGCATTCTCGAACGAAAAAATATCGTAACTCGAGGTACCACTGTATTTCCTCTGTCATCCATGCTGACTGGTTTGACCTCCAAATTACTGGTAAGGTGTTTTTATCCACACCTTTCAAAGCACGAGGAGTCTTAGAGCGGTAAATAACCATGGGCTTACACTTGAAATCACCTGATGCATTACCGCAAAGGAGCAAGGTGAAGCGATTCTTTGCTGCCTTGAAGCCCGGTGCACTTTTCTCTTGCTGACTGATATAAGTTCGTGTTGGCATTTTCTTCCAGGAAACACCTGTCTCGTCAGCATTAAACACTTGATGTGGCTCATAGCCACCCTCAGAAATAAGTTCCTGAAATTCAGCAGGGAAATTACTTGCTGCTGTATGATCAGCTGAAGCATTTTCACCAGAAAACTTAATATTATGTAACTTATTATGCAACTTAAAGTTGTGGAACCAGCCTGCGCTAAACACACACTCGTTTTCAGGCCTTCCTTCCTTATCACACACTGCTTTAAACAACTGTAAGGCCTTTTCCCTAATTAAGATGAAATTAAGTGGTGCACCTTTCTTTGTTTTCTGTTCGATCCACTCAAGCAACAAGTTTTCTGTTTTATTTACTTGTTGGGACCTACGTGTCATTCTTTTCATGAGGTCACATTTTGGGTTATTCATTACACAAGCTTGTATATTCGCCTCATTCTTCCTAATTGTATGAACTGATGCTTCATTAACGCCATAGGCCCTGACTATATCCACCACACGTGAGTCACTCTTAAGCTTATCTAATATCTCGATTTTCTTTGTAATTTCTAGACTTGAACGCTTAAACCTTTTCTTGTCACTTGCTGGAACACTTGTATGCTTACTGGGTGCCATGATTGCTTGGCAGATTTATCAAAATGCAGCTGGAGCTGGATTGACCTGAGCGTCGGAAAGATGAGGATGGAAGAAGGATGGGTAAGGATAGAAATATGGGAAAAGGTTTGGGAAGGGTAGGAGGTGGGAATGGACAGGTGAGTGGCACGTCCACTCTGGGCGACATGTGCAGATAAACTGCAGGCGACGTGTGCAGATAAACTGCAGGCGTTGTTGATAGGTGTGTGTGATGCTGAGACGAGTTGTATCAGCTGATGAGGCGGGTGTAGTTGTACTGCAGGAGGCTGGCAGGCGGCGGTGGGAGAGGGACAGAAGGCAGCTGTATTAGGGTCGATTAATATTGGAGGAGAAATCACTGATACGTTCCATTGACAAGTGAGGCGAACTGTCGTAGTGAGATGTGTTTCAATTTAATTGGACGTTGTAGCATAGGATGCTGAAGGTCATGTATAATGTCGTCAATGGTATTGAGTGGAGTGGCAGTACAGGTGAACTTGACAGTTCCTTCTTGGAGACGTTGATTAAGCTCAGTGGGCATCATTGTTGTGGGAAATTGTCGAGTAGTCCAATATCTGACACCATGCATAGTACATGGTGGTAGTGACGGAGTGGAATTGCTGGAAGACGAAGTCTCTGATTGGTTCGTAGTAGGAGGAGATGAAGGCTTCTCATTGGTGGAAGGTGGTTGTGGCGAGACTGGCAAGGAGGCAGCTGATTGGTTCTTGGTAGAGGTGTGAGGTGGTGGTGAGCGCTCATTGGATGTTGTTGGCGTGACGTCAGTATGAGATAGTGTTGGTGTTGAAGCAGCCGCTGAGCCACCAGCAGGTGAAGTGATGACGACAGGATGCGGTTGTTGTTGAGTATCACAGAAGATGGTGGAGAATCTGGGAATTTGAACTCTGGCATGTTGTTTAATTTGAAGAGTTCGTTGATGGAGGTGTTGAATGTCCCAGGAACAGCAACATTATGCATATGAGCATAGACCATACAGTAGTAGATGGTGGTTGGGTCACTAGCAGGTGCGATGTTGGTAGTAGTAGGTTGTGTGGAAGCTTGGAGAATTTTAGTTGTGGTAGCTTGTAGTTTTGTAATAGCAGCATAGGTGGGTGATTTTG
Organism: Cherax destructor; assembly: GCA_009830355.1. Taxonomy (NCBI): domain Eukaryota; kingdom Metazoa; phylum Arthropoda; class Malacostraca; order Decapoda; family Parastacidae; genus Cherax; species Cherax destructor. The sequence continues at coordinate 121,883 of WNWK01004642.1, read as the reverse complement.
AAGATGACTTTTTCTGTGCTGCTTCTTGGGTCTTCTTCACAATGTCTTTACGAGTGGGACATTTAGCAGCAAGAGTGTGGTGATCGTTGCTTTTACAATTGAGGCAAGATGGTGTTGGTGGAGCAGCGGCAGTGCATGATCTAAAATCATGGCCTTCACTACTACATGTAGTGCAAAACTTCTTTTCCTTCACAGGACAGTCTTTGGTGTTGTGTGCATAAGAGTAACAGGTCCAACAGTGAGAAATGTAGTGGAATCTCTCAGCTTCGATGCAGGTGGGGCTGACGAAGTAATAATATACAGCAAGACCGTCGGCTAATGCAGTGGCAGCCATGTTGATGTCAGTAAACGTGACCTTGAGCATGGAGGAAGCTGTAGGTATTTTCATGATGCTCTCCACTGTGGCCCATGAGTTTTGATCTTCAATGGATGTCTTGAGTTCGTCGATAGGTTGAACTGTGAGAAGCTTATCAAGTTTCTTAAGGAAAACTGTCCTCCTTGCCCTGAGAGCTGGAGATGACATGACAGTAAATCCTCGATCAAAGAGAGTGGTGGTGGCTGTTGTAGTGAGTAGCTTCTCTGCATCTTCATCATCGTTGCAGACAATAAATGCTTCTTTCAGGGTCAATATGGTGTTGAACTTCACCTGTAGCACGCTCCGAATAGCAACTGCTAGAGCAAGTTTTGAAGAATCATTCACAGTTCCACTGTTGGGTTTTATCTTGACACGATTTGCATAACTCATCGTGATGAAGGTATAAATTCCCCTCCCCAACGGGGATCGTAGACCCAAAATGCAGTGAAAATGAGAAAATGTATGTAAATAAACACAGCGAGCTTCCCGATTATTGTTGTCCTGCAAGTGTATGATCCAAACTGAACGCTGGGAGGGATGCGTGGGTGGGTGAGGGTGGCTGGGGATAGCACCAGGACTCCCCCACTGACTCAATGGTTTAACCCACCGCAGGCGACCGCGTGCTCAAAAATTTTTCCCCTCCAGCGAATCGAGTAATACTGTATAAGGTTTACGTTGTTAGATAAAAATGTGCTGCAATTCTTCAATCGCGTAATACCCAAAACGCGCAACATAAAGTCGTGCTAAATGAGGGTCTACTGTACATTTTTCGGTAAAAATAATGGTTCGGTAAACGATGATCCGCTCGGAAAACGCTATTCGTCTTGGACGCGTACAGGTGCCCTGGGATGGCACAATGCTCCATCCAGAGTCAGTGTGCCATTGTTTACCAGCGAGTGACCGCCACCCACACATTCATACCATACATTTTGTTATTATTCCATTTTTTTAGTGCTTGCAACTGCTAAATAAGCCACCATGGGCCCAAAGAAAGCTCCTAGTGCCAGCCCTTTACCAAAGGGCTGGCACTAGGGAGAATGTCTTCTTAAGTGATTCAGTGATTCTATGATATGTTACGATACTAAAACAGCAGGAGTTGATAAAGGCTATAGTGCCTGCCAGCGATAAAGTGTAGCAAGTAAGTTAAGCCATTAATCTATAGAAAAATGACGACACGAAACTTAACTCCTCCAATGTTGTTGGAGTTATATAGGGCGACTGACAACACCGCCGTGTCTGGCGGCCATCACTATTTAAGGCATATCTTTCAGTGGCCCTAATTTTTAAAGGGGTGGACCGGTAAGCCAGCGGAAGGCCTCGGTCAGATGACCAAAAGCTCCAACGGCGGGTCATCATCTGACTAAGACCCACGTCAGGAAACACTTGCCCTGTTTCCTGACAAACCTTACCTAACCTGGCCCTTATACACCCAACAACAAACAACACGAACACCAGTCCTCACATTCGTAATGACATTTTATTCATTCTAGAGTATATGTCATGTTTCTATGTTATTAATATTGTTTATTATGTCATTAAATGAATTGTGATAGATAAATAAGCCATAGAGTTTATATTCGTGTCATTTTGAAGGACTATCTTGTCCTGTCCACAAACACACCCCTGTTGCCGGCACAATTCCAAACATTCGCCAAAAACAGAACTCTAGAACACTTTTTTGAGCAACAGGGGTCCAGTGACTCTCAAGCTGGTCCTAGTTGCATTAACCCTTTCAGGGTCCAAGGGGGGTCTCCAAAACTCGTTCTCAGGGTCCAAGAATTTAAAAAAAAAAAAAAATCTTATGAAATGATAGAGAATCTTTTTCCGATCATAACGCCACAAAAATTATGAAATTTGATCGAAAACTAACGGAATTATGCTTTCTCGAAGTTATCGGTATGGATGACATTTACGCATCGGTGATTTCGCCCACTTTGAGCCCTATTTTCGGCAAATTCCAATGTTTCAGTCTACTAAAATTATAGCTATTTCGCTAGAACTCCATTTCTTCTATCGATTGAGTATAAGAAACCGCCTATTTACAACTACCCAAAATAGTGGTCAGAAAATGGCAATTTGGCCAATTTCACACAAATTTCAAACGATGCCAATTTCAAAATAGGGTCTAGAATAAACAAGGCAGACATTCCTGGCACTAAAATAACATCTTCTCTGTTAATTAGTCACGTTTCCAGGCCCCTCTTACATTACTTTTGCTTATAATTTTGAATTTTTATTCTCACAAAAAAATAGAAGATTTACTGTTTTGTATACAACTGCATCATTGTAAAAATGGTATAAACAATATCAGAGCACTTGTGCATGAATATTAGACTCGCCAGTTGATGTGTATTGGACGCATGGTGTGATTTGTTTACTCTTGAACATCGTCAAAAATAGAACATTTTCGCTACTTTGAGCTCAAATTCAAGGTACTTGTCATTGTCAAACCAATCAAAATCATCTCTATTTCTGTAATATATCTTCCAGTCTATCAAATGAGACCAAGAAAACGAGAATACATCAATAAATACCATACGAAAATAGACTGCAAAATCGCTGTTTTAAACCAAAAATACGGTCAGTTTTTTTTCCTCATTATGCACTGTGTGGTGCAGGAATTTTTTTATACTGCGCACACTGACCGCACAGACCCATTCTATCACATCTAGGCCTAACAGCCTGTTTCTGCTTGATTTGAGGGCGCTAGAATTTAGGCATACTAGTACGTCAATAACCCCAGGGCATAAGCCGTACTAGTATGTCAATAACCCTGAAAGGGTTAAAAGAAAAAGAAGGGAAGTAACCCTGGAAAAAAACTTAGTACCTGAAGTGTTAATGGAAGGGGATTCCCCTTCCAAACACTAGCAACTACTCCTTCCTCTCCCCTCCTTCCATCTTCCACACATCAACAACTCTTCAATAAAGGTAAGTGTCAAGTTATTACTGTTTTATGTACTTTTTATATCTCATTCTTTTCTGTGTAATTTAATGTGGAAACAATATTTATTTTAATACTTTTGGGTGTCTGAAACGGATTAATTGAATTTCCATTATTTCTTATGGGGAAAATAGATTCGGATTAAGTTATTTTCGGTTTAAGATAAGCCCTCTGGAACGGATTAATCACGAAATCCGGGGGCCCACTGTATTTGTCTACTACAACTCTTGTTTACACATTAAAATATATTCACTCAGCCTATAAAACTTACTACAAATGTTCATGACTTTTATTGTATACCTATGTGAAGAAAACACAGGCAGCAAAATTTCTCTTAATTCATCAGACACTTCCCACCAGGGAAGAGGGACCTAAGTTATTATATGCAAGGGAAAGCAGTAGAACTGTATGGTTTATAGAGCACCTTGGGAATGAGATTTGATCCAAGGAAAAGGAAGGTAATTCCAATTCAATGGATCAAGAGTCCTTCACTAGCATCAGCACTCAAGGGGGGTACTACCGCCCAGGGAGGTACTACCGTCCTGCCAAGTGAGTGTAAAACGAAAGCCTGTAATTCTTTTACATGATGGTAGGATTGCTGGTGTCTTTTTTGTCTTATAAACATGCAAGATTTCAGGTACACGTCTTGCTACTTCTACTTACACTTAGGTCACACTACACATGCAGGTACAAGCATATATATACACACCACTCTGTGTTTTCTTCTATTTTCTCACTAGTTATTGTTCTGGTTTATTTCCTCTTATCTCCATGGGAAAGTGGAGAAAAACTTCAGTGCGATACAGCTGGTTTGTTGAAAGAAGAATAATAATAATAAATTAGCACTACCTGTTCTCCCCTTCTCTGGATCAAACCTGATTGCCTTCCATAATAATAATAATAATAATAATAATAATAATAATAATAAATTAGTAGTATCAATGGGTATCCATGAAGCAAGAATGAAGAATGTACCAGTGTGTAGTGGTACCAACACTGCTGTATGGGTGTGAAGTATGGGTTGTAAATGTTGCAGAGAGGAGGTTGGAGGCAGTGGAGATGTCGTGTGAAATGCCGTGTTTAAGGAATGTGTGGTGTGAAAAGTGAGCAGAGAATTTGGAGCTTGGAAATTAGAATGTGTGGGGGGTCACCAATATTATTCAGAGGGCTGAGCAGGGGTTGCTGAGGTGGTATGGACATATAGATATGATAGAGCAAAATTCGATTACTAGGAGGGTGTATAAATCTGGGGTAGGGATCAACAGGAATGGTTGGAGGAGTGTCTAACACACACAGGTCCAAAAGACTTGTGTGAGTGTGTTAGACAGGAGTGAGTGAAGACGAAGTGGTTTTTATAATGATGTTCTACTGGAGTGTAAGGTAACATTTATGAAGGGATTTGGAAAAACTACGTTGGACTGCGTGCGGCCAGCAGTAACAGCCTGGTTGATCAGGCTCTGGTCCAACAGGAGGCCTGGTCACGGACCGGGCCGCGGGGGCGTTGATCCCTGGAATTCTCTCCAGGAAGACTCCAGGTAGCTGTACTTGAGTCCTGGTGGAGGGAAGTACAGTGCCTGCACTCTGAAGGAGGGGTGAGGATGCTGCAGTTCAGAGGGTCATGAGAGCTGTGATATCAGCACACTTCTGGCAATAGTGACTGAATGAGTGAGTGAAAGTGCTTCCTCTTTTTTAGGGTCACCCTACCTTGGTGGAACATGGCTGTGTTAAAAAAGAGAAAGAGAGAGATGGTAAGTGTACTTACAGTAAATATACCAGCCTTAGCAACCTGGCTGAAGTCTTTGGTGAAACTGCTAACATCGTGGCTATATTTTGAAATTTTGTGGACATCTGACAATCTCCGGTTCAGGAAAGCCCAAGTATCCTGAGAGGGATCGAATAATTATTATTATAATCAGGAGGAAGTGCTGAACCCATAGAAGTCACACACAGCTTGGGGAAAAGGTAAGAAGGTTGGACATGCAAAGTATGGGCCAGTAGGCCTGCTACAGTTTCTCCATTTTTATTACTGGATATATTATTACCAGTAGGTTGCAAATGATGCTATGTTAATACTTCTGGGAATCATTTTCCCTCCTGGGTCACTCTCATACCAGGCCTTCTAAAATGGAAAGGAAATATTACAAGACTAGGAACCATAAAGAAACATGCATGAAAGTACAGTTAAGTATTAACATAAAGGGCAGAGATCAGTAATTTTGACTTTTATTAACCCTTTGAGGGTCCAAGCCATAAATCTATGCCTTGTCCACAGGGTCCAAGAATTTAAAAAAAAAAAAATTGTTATTTTTTCTTATGAAATGGTAGAGAATCTTTTTATGAGGGTAATAAAACAAAAAGTACGAAATTTGATGGAAAATTGACGAAATTACACTACAGTGGACCCCCGAGTTTCGTAAGGTTCTTATTTCGTAAACATCGTGTTTCGTAAGCTTTTTTCGATTTCAAGAATCGTAAAATGGCTCGTGTTTCGTAACGTATTAGACCTGTCCGCCTGCTCCGCGCCTGCGCGGGACGCAGGACGCCGCCAGTGAAGCGTTGTTTACCATTGAGAGAACATTACCTAGTGCGCTCTTTCAAACATTCACACTACATTTGGTTTTTTTTTTGTGGTTTAGTGACTGTCACTGTGAAATAAGTCACCATGGGTCCAAAGAAGCTTCCTAGTGGCACCCCTGTGGTAAAGAAAGTGAGGAACACCATCGAACTGAAGAAAGAGATTATAGAAAAATATGAGAATGGCGTACGTCTGAGTGATCTTGCCAGAATGTACAACAAAACCCCTTCTACTATCAGCTCTATCCTGGCAAAGAGAAATGAGATCAAGGAAGCTAATGTTGCAAAAGGGGTTGATATGTTAACGAAAAATAGATCGAAAACAGTGGATGAGGTTGAGAAGTTGTTGTTGGTGTGGATCCATGAAAAACAGAGTGGGTGATAGTATTTCCATGGCGATAATTTGTGAAAAGGCAAGGAAGTTGCACGCAGATCTTGTCAAGACAATGCCTGCAACCAGTGGTGAGGCAAGTGATTTTAAAGCCAGCAAAGGCTGGCTTGACAGGTTTAAGAAACGTAGTGGCATACACAGTGTTGTGAGACATGGTGAGGCAGCCAGCTCAGACAAACGTGCAGCTGAAAAATTTGTGCATGAATTCCAGGGTTTCGTAGAGGCTGAACAATTCCTTCCCCAACAAGTGTTTAACTGTGATGAAACAGGCCTGTTTTGGAAGAAAATGCCCAACAGGACCTACATTACTCAGGAGGAAAAGGCACAGCCAGGACACAAGCCTATGAAAGACAGGCTAACTCTCATGTTTTGTTCTAATGCTAGTGGGGATTTTAAAGTGAAGCCTTTACTGGTGTATCACTATGAAAATCCCAGACCCTTCAAGAATCACTGTTGACAAGAATAATTTGTGTGTGCAATGGAAGGCTAACACCAAGGCATGAGTCACTATGGAGATTTTCAAGGAATGGGTGACTGGAGTGTTTGGCCCTACTGTGAAGAAATACCTCTTGGAAAAGAAATTGCCACTCAAGTGCCTCCTGATACTGGACAATGCTCTTGCTCACCCTCACAACTTGCAAGAGTGTTTGTCTGACAAGTTTAATTTCATCAGAGTGAAGTTCTTGCCTCCTAACACCACTCCTCTCCTCCAGCCCATGGACCAGCAGGTCATTTCCAACTTCAAGAAACTGTACACCAAAGCACTGTTTGAAAAGTGCTTTGAAGTGACCTCAGACACTGAGTTGACCCTAAGAGAGTTCTGGAAAGATCACTTCAACATTGTGCATTGCATACGCCTTATAGGTAAGGCTTGGGAGGGAGTGACTTCCAGGACTTTGAACTCTGCTTGGAGACCATTGTGGCCAGGTTGTGTCCAACAGAGGGATTTTGAAGGATTTGAGGGTGACCCTGAGCTTGACCCTGACGACCCTGTGCCTGTTGTGGACTCTATTGTGGCATTGGGGAACAGCCTGGGGTTGGAGTTGAGTGGTGAGGATGTGGAAGAGTTGGTGGAGGCCCACAGGGTAGAGCTAACAACTGAAGAGCTGCAAGAGCTTCATCTGGAACAGCAACAGACCACAGCTGAGGTTATTGCTTCAAAGGAGGAGGGAGAGAGACAGAAGGAGGTGCCTTCTTCAGTGCTTAAGGAGATGTGTACAAAGTGGAATGAGTAGCAGACATTTGTTGAAAGACACCACCCTGAGCAAGCTGAAATGAGCCTTCTGTGCAGCCACTTCAGTGACAGAGCCATGTCGCACTTCAGGAAAGTGTTGAAGGGTCGCCAGAAACAGAGGACTCTGGACAGTTACTTTACCAGGCAGGGGTCTGGTGACTCTCAAGCTGGTCCTAGTGGCATTAAAAGACCAAGAAGGGAAGTAACCCCAGAGAGGGACTTGTTACCTGAAGTCCTTTTGGAGGGGGATTCCCCTTCCAACCACTAACTCCCTGCCCCTATCAGCAACTCTACCTTCCAGATGCCTGCAACTCTTCAATAAAGGTAAGTAAATATATATATATATATATATATATATATATATATATATATATATATATATTTATCTCTTAATATATTATATATATATATTATATATATATATATATTATATATATATATATATATATATATATATTATTATATATTATATATATATATATATATATATATATATATATTATATATATATATATATATATATTATATATATATATATATATATATATATATATTATATATATATATATATATATATATTATATATATATATATATATATATTATATATATATATACAGTGGTACCCCGGTTTACGATGGTCCCCAAACTCACCCTTTTATGTAAGTTTATTTTTTTAAATGCTTTTGTAAGTGTAATTTTGGGGGTCTAAAAGGACTAGTCTATTTTACAACTTTTCTTAAGGAGATAAATTCGTTTGGTAATGGCACTTGAACAGCATTCTGGAATGAAAAAATATCGTAAACCGGGGTACCACTGTATATATTATATATATATATATATTATATATATATATATATATATATATATATATATATATATATTATATATATATATATATTATATATATATATATATATATATATATATATATTATATATATATATATATTATATATATATATATATTATATATATATATATATATATATATTTTTTTTTTTTTTTAACAAATTGGCCGGCCCCCCACCGAGGCAGGGTTTTACCCCTTTTTTCATTGCCCCCCCTCCACCCCTATCATATCCTTTTTTAAAATCCAAAATCAAAAAACTTCTCCCACCTTTATCTAAATACTTTCCCCATATATGCTTCACTGTAAAACTTTATCTAAAATCCCCTACCCACTCTAAAGTCCCTTTCTTTTTTCCAATCCCCACCCCTCTGTCTTACCTCTAATTCTTTCAATAAAACCCTGCCATACACTTTACCTGGTATACCCCAGTAAACTTATTCCCCTATAATTTTTACACTCTCTTTTTTCCCCCCCTTCCCCTTTTTATAAAGGAACTATACATGCTCGCTCCAATCCCCAGGTACCTTCCCCCCTTTTTATACATTTATTAAACAAAAAAACCAACCACTCCCGCACTATATCCCCCCCGCTTTTAACATTTCTGTCATGTTTCCCTCAATTCCAGCTGCTTTACCCCTTTTATTCTCGTAATGCCTCACGCACCTCCCCCCCACTCACATCCTGCCCCTTCTTCACTCCTAAACGATGTTGTACCCCCCCTGGCCAGTACAGAAATTTTCGCCCCCCTCTTTTCATCGACATTTAAAAGTTCCCCAAAATATTCCCGCCATCTCCCCAAAACCTCCAGCCCCCCCTCTACTAACTCCCCCACTCTGTTTTTAACTGACAAATCCATTCGTTTCCCCAGGCTTTCTTACCTTGTTTATCTCACTCAAAATTTTTTTTTGTTTTCAGCAAAATTTCTTGACAGAGCCTCTCCCATTCTTTTATCCGCTCTTCTTTTTCACTCTCTCACCACTCCCCTTCACCTTTCTTTTACTCTCCATATACTCTGCTCTTCTACTAACACTTCTGTTTTGTAAAAACCTCTCATAAGCACCTTTTTTTCTTTTTTCACACCTTTCTTCTTTTCCACCACTCACTCCTCTTTCCTCCTGCCCCCCCCCTATAACCACAAACTTCTGCCCCACAAGCTAATACTGCATTTTTAAAAATATCCCCAAATCTCTTCCAACCCCCCCCTACTCCTACTTGCACTAGCCCACCTTTCTGCCAATAGTTGCTTATATCTCACCCCAACTTCCTCCTCCTTAGTTTA